>CM020619.1:5907047-6070626 GCA_009829735.1 Pyropia yezoensis
AACTTTACCTCCGGGTGCACCCGGGTGTAGGGGGCCCTCTGTCTCAGAGGAACGGTGGACTCGGACCGTGTCATACGGATCGTCAGCCAACATGGCTAGTTCGGACCCCCCGTCGTCCGGGGAGTGCACGGGTGACGCACGTACTTCAGTGCCTTTGAATACTGGTGAGACACAGGTGGGTTTACCTGGGGTCGCAGAGGGACTAGAAGGTCCCTCAAGCCAGCAGGACTGGAAGTGCGGGCGGGCAACAGGCCACCCCGACTCAGTCGGGAGTTCACTCGGGTGACACTTCTGATGTGGGTGGGCCGAAGTCTGGCCACCGCGTGGTACACTCAACGGGAACGTCCCAAGGGGTGAGGACTGTCCCCGCGGGTTCCACTCGGGTTGGAGCCAACTTTGGCTTGGAGCCGTCGCCAACTAGGCTTTCGGAGGACGGCGGACTCCGTTGGGTCGGCGATGGGCTCGCGCCCATGCCCCGGTTGAGACCCCTTAGGAACGTGGTTACCCCTCAGGTGGACTCCCGGAGGCGGACCGAGACTCAACTGGAGTCGTCAATCCACTCCTCGCGGAAACTGTCCGTCGGGAGGCGACCAATGTGTTGCGGCAGACTTTGCCGGACCTGGTGGTCACGATGACGAATACTATTCTGAATCAGATTGTGGCGAGTTTGCCAGATGGCCTTAATGTCCAGACCGGATTGGGGCTTTCGAGCCCGCAGGCGCAGGGGGAATCTCTCCTGACGCCTATTCCGGGTCGCCCCGAACAGGGGCGACCCCTGTGACTCCCAACGTGGGAGCCGCACCATTCTCGGTGGGGCGTACGCCCTTCACGGGGGAGTTCCCCCCGGCAACGCCGGCGGCTACACCAAGCTCGCCGCACCAGACTACAGGCGCTGAGGGTCAACTTACCCCAGTGCCACAGCGGCTGTTCCCTCAACGTGAGGTGCCGCCCAAGATCCAGGTAGCCAACCCGGTCTACCGGGGGATCTTTGACTGTGAGACCTACGCCCTCCACAACAAGTCGGTGGTGTATGGTCCTGTCCAGGCCCGAGCCATGGGTCGTGCCAAGAAGAATGCACTTCATTCTTTTGGGCACAAAGCGGAGTGGGATGGAACTCCCCCCCTCCGTGTCTTTGAGTTTCTACGTCGTTTCACAAAAGCCTGTGACGACAACGCCATAAGTGAAGGCATGGCTTTTTACATGCTACAGGAGTTTACGAAGGGCGACCTGCGGACAGAACTTATGTCCGTCATGCCCAGCTCCTCAAGTGGAGGCGCTGGGGAGGTGACGTCCTATTTGGAGCTCGTCAACTGGTTGTTGAGGGCCATGGTTGATGAAGCGGCGTTGGCTTCTCAAGTCGAGGAGTTTACGCAAGCCCATCAGGAAGAGGCGGAGGACGAGTTGTCCTTTGCGGAGCGAGTCCGTAAGCTCAACAATCTTTGTGGGTTTCTTCATCCACAAGCTGTGGTGAAGAGTCGGTTTGTGGAGGGACTCCACTGGTCAGTCCGGATGGAAACCCGGGAGCATAACACTGCCCGGGCGACCCTGGCCGAGTTGGCTAGGTTCGCCTACCGCAGAGGCGAGGCCTACCGCAAGTTGCGGGAGAAACAACGCCAGGAGCGTCAGGCCGAGTTGGCCAAGGAACGTGCGGAGGCGCGCCGAGCCAGAGAGTTGAGAGAGGCACGCCGAATCCGCAAGGAGGGGGTGGTAGCTGCCGTGGGAACTTCCCAGGGTATCTCTTCGTCTTCCCCAGTTGGGAAGACCCCTCCCGGAACAGACAATCGGTGTTGGAACTGCAACTCCGATGGACACTGGGCATATGATTGCCCCAAGTTGAGTAAACGCATCCAACAACTTGTTAGGAATGCGAGTAAGAAGTCGGCTACGAACGAAGTACGTTCACGCCGCGAGGGTGGGTCTCGACCGGTCGTCGCGGTCGCCACACCCTCGGCGGAGGAGGCGGACACGTCGTCCTCGGACTCGTCGTCTTCCTCCCCACCCTCAGACTCGGACGCCAAGTCGGCGGGAAACGAATGACCGTTGGAGCTGGCCGTCCGAAGCTCACAACGACAGCCTCGGCCAAGTGGGCCAAGAGGACGAACCGACCGTGCCGGATACTGCGGCGACCTGAGGGAGTCCGCCCACCTCGGGTCGGACTCCCCAAGAACGTAAACCCACGTCGGGTCATCGCGGTGCTGACGGGTGAGAACTTCCAGGTGGCTGGACGGGTGCAACTTGCCCCCGGCCGCGCCTGTTCTGCCCGTATCGTACTTGATACCGGGTCAGGAGCCTCCTTGATACGCAAGTCGCTATTACCAAAGGAGGTGAAGCTCCAACGCTGGAGGTCCAAAGCTGACCATATGATTGACATCAATGGTGGGGTACTTCCCATCGTTGGTGCCGTGACCCTACCAACTAGGTTGGGGACCCATGAGGTCGACGTGACCTGTGGCATAGTTGAGAATATATCGGTACCCCTGCTTCTGGGTACCCCTTATGTTGTTACACAAGTGCCTTTGATTTGTGGCCCTGAGTACTGGGTCAAGTTGATGAATGGGGAGACTATCCCCATCCTTGGTAAGGGAAAGTCTGTGGCTCCTGTGACAGTCTCACAGTCGAAGCCTGTTTGCTCTGTGAGGGAAGGGTTTACTGCTACCCTGTGTTTAGCCCGTAAAGTCACGTTGCCCCCCAACTCGGTGGCGCACGTTGACGTTGTAACTGATTATACGGGGAACGGGTTGGTGCACCCTTACCCCCGTCTTGCTCGCAAGCACCAAGTGCATGTTGCCCTTGGCACGATGGACTCCAAAGCCGGAGTCCCGTGGAGGATCCAGGTGATGAACCTGAGCTCGTCGCCCCAGTACTTCAAGTCGGGCGCCAAGTTCGGCTATATCGACCAACACGAGGGACCGGTAGTAGCGGTCACCCTCAACGCGGGCGCAAGTAGCGACCCGAAGTCCGGAAAGGAGAAGCATCAAGCCAAGTCGGCCGCCTCTCCTCGGCCCCATGTGAACATGGAGGGTGTTCCCTCCAGGTTGAGGGTTCAAGTTGAACGCCTCTTGGACCAATATCACAAGTTGTGGGATGGTCAATTGGGACTCATGAGAGGTACCCAACACCGGATCGAGTTGAAGCCCGGTGCTCCCCCTATACGCCAACAACCGTATAGGGGAGGACCCCGTTCAAGGGCCCTCGTTAAGGAGCAAGTCGCTCGCATGGAGGCCCTCGATGTGATCGAGGCCAGCAACGCCGAGTGGGCGAGTCCGGTGGTTATCGTCCCCAAAGTTGATGGGACCCCCCGGTTCTGTATCGACTACCGTAAGCTCAACGAGAGCACGGTGAAGGACAGTTATCCCCTACCTAGGATGGACGACTGTCTGGACTCTCTGGGGGAGGCAAACGTGTTCTCTACCCTGGACTGTAACGCGGGGTACTGGCAAATTCCCATTGCCCCGGAGGACAGGCATAAAACTACCTTTCCCTGCCACTGTGGTACCTACCAGTGCAAGCGTCTACCGTTTGGTCTGTGTAACGCGCCGGCAACTTTCCAGCGCGCTATGGACATGATTCTGGCCGGAGTACGGTGGCAGATCTGTCTTGTGTACCTAGACGATATTATTGTGTTCTCCCGAAGTCCGGAGGAACACATTGGCCATCTTGGCCAGGTGTTCAAGCTACTTGCTGACGCCGGTGTGTCACTGAAGGCGAGTAAGTGCCACCTCTTCACTCAAGAGGTGGTGTACTTGGGACATGTTGTCCGTCCGGGGCGTCTCAGTGTTAACGAGAAGAACTTGAGGGCCATACGTAAGGCTCAGTACCCCCGGACTCAGACCCAGATGAGGAGCTTCCTCGGGATGTGTAACGTGTACCGACGTTTCACCAAGGGCTTCGCCAAGGTGGCGAAACCGTTGAATGAGCTAGTGAGCTCAACGCTACCGAAGAACCTGCCTCCCCCAAATCGGGTGGAGCAGGAATCCTTTGAGACTCTTCGGGACCTTCTGCTGAAGCCCCCTATCCTGGCTATTCCCAAGTTGGGAGGCCACTACATCCTGGATGTGGACGCTAGCTACGACCAACTTGGTTGTGTGTTGCTTCAGCAGCAGCCGGACAAGGAGTACTTGCCGGTGGGATACTTCAGCAAGGGGCTGAACTCGGCCGAGAAGAACTACGGAGTCACCGAGTTGGAAGGACTCGCAGTGGTGTGGGCGGTGACGTCACTTCGTCACTACCTAGAGGGTGAGAAGTTCCTCATCCGCTGTGACCACCGCGCGTTGCAGTTCATCTTTAAGACGGACTGTACGAACACTCGTCTCAATCGGTGGAGGGTGCGACTGGCACCCTTCAACTTTGACATTGAGTACCGACCTGGCAGGCAGCATGCCCTTGCCGACGGCCTCTCTCGGGTACCTACCGAGGGGCTGGACACTAACCCAGTCGATGAGGACATCCCCATCGTGGGGGTAGTCACGCGCTCGGGTCAGGCGTTGAACCCCGAGGCGCCAGGGAACAAGAAGTACTTGCCCCTGTCCCTGGACGAGGTGGTGAAGGCCCAGGCCGAGGACCCCTTCTGCAAGTCGCAGAGGGATACACTGGATAAAGTGGCGGAGACGCGGTTCTTCCTGGGAGACGATGGCCTCCTCATGAGGAGGGGGGTATTCCAGGGGACCGAACAACTTGTCGTCCCCGCATCCCTCAAGGGCAGTATCCTTGAGAGGGAGCACAACGCTCCCACGGGTGGACACCTGGGGTCTAGTAAACTGTACCAGACCCTGAGGACCAGGTACTACTGGCCGTCCATGGTGGTGGACATCTACAGTTGGGTGGCTGCCTGCACAAGTTGTGCACAGAACCGTCTGATGGAACGGCGGCCTAGTACGGCTATGCTATCGTTCCCGGCCAAGGAGCCCTTCGCCGCGTTGGCGATGGACATCCTTGGGCCACTGCCAGTGACCGAGGAGGGCAACCAGTACCTCCTGGTCATCTGTGACCGCTTCACGAAACTTACGCGAGCGATCCCACTGGCAGAGATCACGGCCATGTCGGTCGTGTCAGCCTTCCTAGATCACTGGGTTGCCGCGTATGGCATCCCAGATAGTACACTATCGGACAATGGACCGCAATTTGCGTCTGTTCTGTTTCAGGGAGTGCTGGATATGTTGGGGGTTAAGGCAAACTATGCCACCCCCTACCACCCACAAACTAATGGGCAGGTGGAGCGCTTCAACAAAACTATTGTTAGGCAGCTGCGCCACTATGTGAGTGAGCACGTGAAGACGTGGGACCAATACATTTCTATTCTTACTACTGCCTACAATTCGCAGGTTCACTCATCTACCGGGGAAGTACCCCTCGCTTTTGTGACCCCCCGTCGCGTGCGGTCTATTGCTGTGCGGCGGTCGCTCCCAACTAGGGAGGATGGTGGCAGTACGCCTACTCCTACTGAGAGGAAGGCGGAGTTCGCTGCTAGGCTTGAACACCTCATCCCTAAAGTCAGGGCTGAGATGGACAAAGCACAAAAGCGCTACAAGCGTACCTTGACAAAAAGGTGCGCAATGCTAAGCATGTCCCCGAGCAGGGTGACTGGGTGCTGGTACACTCGCACACCCCAACTGGGGGTAAGCTGGTATTCCAGACAAAGGGACCGTACCAGGTCCTTCGTACTGATGGGCGGCGCTTCACCATCGAAAGTGACGATGGGGTCCGCACAGAGAACGGACAGGACGTGGTCAAAGTTGCACCACCGCCTGCAGGCGACCCAGCTTGGGCGCCTGCTTTGGAAGCGTGGCGCCTCCCCTCACTGCCTGCGGCCAATCAGGGCCCGCAGGAGTACGTGTTCGATAAGTTCATCGACCACGGATGGGATGAGGACACGAACCGCCTCATGTTGAGGGTGCGTTGGTTTGGATACAAAGCCAAGGATGATACGTGGGAGTATGTGGAGGACCTTCCCGCTGAGAAGGTCCGGGCGTACTGTGCCCGGAATGAGATAGACCCTAACAGCCCTCCCTCAACGTGAGGGAAGGCCGAGCAACAGTGCCAAGAGAGTGCTTCAAGTCGAAGTGGTACGCAGAGTGGCTTTTAACTACAGCCCTAACCCTCACACTCTCACAACAAAGGCAGCTGCCAACTAGGCATGCATGCTAGACTCTCCCACCCCACGGCCCTCGCCTTCACGTAGAGGCGAGCGGCGAGACCCACGGCGATAACGCTCCCCACCTGTCGGAGGGGGCGGCGGCTCCAAGTCGGAACCGTCGCGCCCCTCACGGTCGCGCAAGTGGCGCCGACCGTGGCTACTCTTCTGCTTGGTCTTGCGCGCAAGTTTGCGACGCAGACGCCGGACCGACTCCGACTCTGACGGAGTCGAGGACTCCGAGACGGAGTAAGACAACTCGTCTTCCGACACGGAGGGAGAGCGCCGCGAGTGGCGGCGACGACGGCGAGGAGGCGAGTATGCCCGGCTCGCGCGACGATTACCACGCCCAAGTGGGGCTGGCTGGGGCATAATAGCCCCGATGCGAGCCAACTCGGCCGTCATAAACTCCGCCACCGACTCGCAACTCGCGGTTGCCACTGCCGTACGAACGCGCTCCTCAAGTTGAGGAGTCTCGGAAGTTTGAAGGGTTGCGGTCAACGCGGCCAACCAGGAAATGGTGCACCAACGTGGTGATCATCATCTCTGAGGTTAGAGGCGTGGGCGGTAACACCAACTTGGGGTATACCGTCAGGAGGGTGGCCCCCAAGTTGGGGGACACCGGGGTGGACGACTCAACGGCCACGCTAATCAGGATGTCCCCGTGCGGCTGGAAGGGGACAGGAGGAAGCGGAGGGGCACGCCGAGGTGGCGGGACCCGGGTGTAACTGCGACCCCGACTTGGGGCCCCCGCAGTAGGTTGAGTCATATGGTCATCATATGAGGGCACAGCCATAACTATGGGCTTGTCCGGGGGAGGCGCAGTATGGCGATCCACCCCCGGGGCATACGGGTAGTCCCCGATGCCCAACCCCTCTCGTAAGACCACACGGCCGTCGTGAAGTTCACGAGCGACCCACACGAACTGGCGACGTGCGCCATCGTCCTTGGGCCCACGAGTGGGGCGGCGCAACTTGTGCTCAATGCTCTCCCACTCGATAAACTTGTGGAGGCGGAGCATCTCCTCAAGTAGAGTGAGTTGTCCTGATGAGCACCCCTCAGCAACTAGCTGAGGGGTGAGCTGTTCCAAACCTTGGATAAGCCGGAGGGGGAGATGCCAGAGCATCCCCCGCCGCTGAACACAAGACACCCAGGTCGACATGACCTCGAGGAGCCACTGGGTGGCCAACATGGCCCACACCAGGTGATCAGGGCCAGCCGTCAACATGACGGAGCCGAAGTGGTCAAGCAACCGTGGCAGCAACGCCGGGAACCCGTATGGGACCACAACTTGAGGCCACCACTCGGGCTTCTTCGGATAGTATTGCTCCTTACTGGCAGCAGACTGCTGAGGAAACTCAAGTTGAGCCGAGGTCACCAAGTAGGGACCTCGCTGGAAGTCCTTCTCCATCCGCACATCAAAGTGATGAGTGTGCGGATCGGCCTCGTGAAGGTACGGGGGGCGAGTTGCCACCGCGTCCCAAGTAAAGGTCGGCAAGTCGCCGGGACCCGGGATAGTTCCCCCGCGGTCCACCATGGCCTTGGCCCGCTGTACGTCTTCGACCTCCTCGTCGTCCAGGAAGGCAAACTGGTCCGTCCTGAAGCCGGCAGGGAACCCGACCCTACGGGGATACTTCTCCCGTAGGCGGTCCCATACCCGACCCATCGCTGCGCCAAGTCGGCCACAGCGAAGAACAGTCAACCCCTCCTCATAGAGAGGCCAAGCGGGGTAAAACCACCGCCCCAAGGCCTCACGCGGGACAACTTGTCCCGCCTCCGGGGGAGATCCCGCCGTCAACCCAAAGCCGGGTGACGCGGGAGTCCCATCCCCCGGAGCAATCGCGGAGCCCCCGCCGGAAGTCCCGGCGGGCGCTGCACCGTAGGAGGTGTCCTCCACACGTTCGTCAAGAGAGTCTGTCTCCACTCCCGGGGTAGCCATGGCTCTCCCCAAGTTGGGGAGAGACGCCCTGGCTACAGCGGCCCGAGACCCGCCTCGAGTTGAGGGGGACTCGGATCGTGGGTAGACGGGTGGCCTCCCCAGCGTGGGGCGGCCCCGTGGAATGTGAAGGGGAGGTGGTGGTGATGGTGAAGTGTGAACTGAGGAGAGCAAGCTGCCGAGTGGGCAAGCTTGAGGAGAGGGGCGGTCAACGTGACCGCCTCCACATCCGCGTTACGTACTCGATGGGGGACAGCAAGTCGCGCCCCCAACGCCGAGACGTGCGTTTACGCACCCCCTCACAGGGCCGACCGGGTCGGTCGCAACTGAGGAGAGGGGAGTGTGGCAGTATTGACCCCCAGGTAGGGGGGCAACACGTGCCATGCAAGGGGCGGCAGGCCACTAGCCTGATCCGTTCCTTCCCCTGCATTTGGGTCCATATTCCCTAAGTTTGGGATAGTTAGATTAGTAGTAAATCCAACTTGGATTTGAGGGTTTTCTGCATTTATCGTCTTGAATTTTCGTGTGGCCCGGTGGGCAGGTGCTGGGGTGGGAGATTCTGAGTGGCGAGATTCTGAGTGGACCCTGGGGGGATAAGGGGAGGGACATCGGGGCTTGGCCCTGCGTCCCCGTCCCGACCAAGAAACTGTTGGACCACACACCATCCTCTTGTTTGTCCGTGGGGGGTTTGGCCCACAACAGGGACAGAGTGTGTGCGACTTGCACTTCTTCCGGTTCCCCCGACACGGGAGGCAGCCCTTGTACACCGCCCCAACTTGGGTGTCGTGTGTGCAAGCGGTTTTTGCCACAGATGGCATGGAGGTCACCGAGAGCTCCCCGCGAAGTGCCCTCTCCGAGTTGTGCGAACCCTGCGATTTGGGAAAGCAGACCCGCGGCTCCTTCCCCACGTCCACGACAAGGACCACGGCTGCCATGCACCTTCTCCACATGGACCTGTGCGGACCACTGCCAGTGACGTCGATGGGGGGTGCCAACTACGTGCTCGGCATCCTCGACGACACGTCAGGCTACGCCGCGGCCATCCCCGTTCGGCTGAAGTCCCAAGCTGGGGCGGCAGCAGCCGTGACGGTCAAACGGTGGGAGGCGGCTGTGGGACGCCTGGCGAAGATGTATCGCACGGACCGCGGTGGCGAGTTCGTCAACCGTGGTATGGACAGATGGGCCTCGGAGGAGGGACTGGTGCACCAGACCACGGCCCCGTACACCCCGCAGCAGAACGGCAAGGCCGAACGATTTAATCGCTCTTTGATGGAGAAGGTCACGGCGGTCATGACCGCTGCCAAGTGTGACAATGCCCTCTGGGCCGAGGCGGCCGCCACAGTCGTGTATGCGATGAACCGCACGGCGCGCGCGGGCCAGCTTCTGACGCCCCACGAGCTCTGGAGCGGCCAACGGCCGCCTGTTGCGCACATGCGCACCTTCGGCTGCGCCGCCTTTGTATTGACACCAGCCAAGTTCCGGCGCAAGCTGGACCCACGTGGGCGCAAGGGCATCTTTGTCGGGTACGAACCCGACACCAAGGCCTACCGCGTGTGGGTATCAGGCAAGATCGTCATCAGCCGCGATGTCGTGTTTGATGAAAGTTTTATGGGGGACAATGTGGAGGAGCCACCAGTCGAGGCCGAATATGATTGGGCGGCCGTGAACGACAACGACAGCGACGAAGGTGGCGCTCCGTCTGGTAATCTGGCGCCGAACTCGGCGGCGGGAGTCGCGGATGTCACTGACCAGGCGCTACCCGCGGACGAAGACGCCGCGTCCGATGCGGACCCGGCCGACGGCGCCTTGGTGACTGCCGACGTAGACGGCACCTCGTCTGAGGCTGCAGAGCTCGAGATGTCAACACTCCTTGACGCGGCGCGCCGTGCGTCCGGTCTTCCCACCCCCCCCAATCTTTTGGAGATGGGGACGGCGGTGCCCGATGACTCCCCGGGAGCAGTCGGTGAAACCATCGTATCTGTAGACGCATCATTGACGCACGCGCGGTACCCGGGACGAGCGCGCACAGCGCCAGTGCGTCTGGGGGAGGGGGATGCTCACTCGTCGCTTGGCGGGGCAACGGACGATGCACGCATCCATGGAGGAGCCGCACTGGCTGTCCGCGTGGGGGAGCCTGCGGCGGGCATCAATGAGGTGATAGCCGCAGGTTTTGAGGAGCCGCTGGGGATTACCGCGCTCGTCGGGGATGCTGAGCCCGACCTGGATGCGGTGCTGCACAGCAACAGCGGCACTGACGCCTGCCCTGAGCATGGCAGCGGGAATGGGGCTCGTCAAGCTCATGGGGCTGATGGGGATGGTCCAGAGCCATGCCGACCCGTGCCTGTTCTACCGCGACGGGAGCGAGGGGGAGCGCATGTTCATCCTTGTATACGTCGACGATATCTTGTTGGCCGCTGGGAAGCAGAGCGACATCGACTCCATGAAGGGCAAGGTAATGGCGGCCTTCGCATCAAGGGACATCGGGCCCCAGACCTTCCTCGGCCTCCACATCTGGCGGAGCGCCGACTTGCAGATTCTCACCGTGTCTCAGCGGCAGTACGTGCGGACGCTACTTGACCGCAACGGCCTGACTGACGCCAATCCTGTGAAGCTTCCCATGGCGGTGGGGGTGCAGCTGCAGAAAGAAGGTGATGCGCTGGACGACGCGAGGCGGGCTGACTACCAGACGCTGATTGGTGGCCTGCTTTACCTGGCGTCGTGCACCCGCCCGGACATCTCCTGCGCGGTCGGCAAGCTGGCACGCTACGGGGCGGCATTAACTGTCATGCACAGAGCGGCTGTGAAGACCGTGTTGCGATACCTGAAGGGCACGATGAACTGGGGCCTGCAATACTCAACGAGGAGTCCCCTGCTAGGCTACAGCGACGCGGATCACGCCGGCGACGTCGACACTCGACGGTCGACAAAGGGCTACGCCTTTGTGATGAACGGGGGAGCCATCTCGTGGCAGAGTAAGGTGCAGCCAACGTTGGCAACCTCCACCACTGAGGCGGAGTACATCGCCGCGGCACAGGCGTCCCGCGAGGCTATTTGGCTGAAGCTGCTGCTGAAGGACCTGCTCAAGACGGACCGGCCTGTACGCATGCTGTGCAACAATCAGAGTGCACTCAAGCTGATTGAGAACCCCGCGGGGACGGCGCGCAGCAAGCACATTGACGTCGCACACCACTTCGTGCGCGACCGCGCAGCGCTCGGCGACCTTAAGCTTGAGTACGTTTCGACGGACGACATGGTCACGGACGGCCACACGAAGGCGCTGCCCTTGGCGCTGCTGGCAGCCTGCCGTGAAGGTATGGGGCTGCTCGACGTGGGGCCTAACGGGGGCCTGAGGGGGAGTGTTGGACGGGTCGGGGATTCTCCCCCCTCCCCGACTGTATCATGCCCCCGCTGCAACGTTACGCTCCCACCCGAGGGGGAGCCGTGCAATTTCGCGGGAAACTGAGCGGCGGGGGCGCCGCGGACGTGGCACGGGACGGGTGAGCGGGGGGAGGTGGGTGGGGGCAGCCACCGCGGCCAGTCGTGGGTGTCGCGCGGGGCGGTGGGGGGGGGAGCGGCGTCCGTGGACTGCTGGGTCCGAGGTGACGTGGCGGACGTGGAACCGGTGGCAGCGGACGCACCGGCGTGTCGGGCGCGCGAACTGGTGGCGGCCTCAGCAGATGGCAGGACGGGGGGTGGGCGAGGCGCTGCGTGGGGCGGCAACGAGCGCCACGGGCGGCAAGGTGAAATATGGCGCCGCGGTGTGTCGGGCGGACTCGAGCACAGCGCCCAAGGCTTGCGGGGGGAGGGGGGAGGGCGGGTGGGTGCAATTCGGGTGCCCGCCCCGCCCCCCCTCCTCCCGCCTCCCCCACCCTACCTCTGGCCCTTCCCGACTCCGCCAGGTTCCGCCGGGGGAGGTGGGGGAGAGGCAGGGTGCAGGGTGTGGCTCGGGGGGGGGGGGGGGGTGGCCGTAGGGCGCCGTGGTCCGGACAGGGAGAGGCAGGGTGCAGGGTGTGGCTCGGGGGGGGGGGGGGGGTGGCCGTAGGGCGCCGTGGTCCGGACGGGGAGAGGCACGGCGGGGGAGGGAGCGGAGTGGGCAGCAGGCAGTGGGGGGGGGGCGCGAGGAGGACCGTCTGGAGGGGCCCGTTTGCCCCGGGAGGGATGTCTGGCGTGAGTGGGCGGCCGTGCGTTTGGGGGCTGCGGGGGAGCCCGCGGGAGTATATGAGAGGGCGAAGGGGGGCGGTGGGGAGCGACGGGCAGCAAAACACACCATCTTCACATATCACCACCCCCCCCACTCAACACCGGCGACGGTTCCACATCGGGGGGAGCGGACAGCGAGCGAAGGCCGCTGTTTGAGCGGCCGCGCGGCGATGGTGGCGGTGGCGGCGGCTTCGACGGCAGCGTCATCGGCGGTGGCGGCCGCCGCCCGCGCTGTGGCGAGCAGCGTGTCCCCATCCAGGTGCTGGTGGACAAAGTCGACGAGCGCCTCGGAGCGGGCGGCCCACTCCCCCCCCCCGCCCCCCCCCCGCCCAGCGTGGGGGCACCCACCAGCGGCGGCGGCAGCACGCCCAACCTCCGCTCGGAGAGCGACGGCCACGCGCCCATCGGGATCAGCCCCAGCACGGGCACACCCTCGTCGGCGGCGGCGCCGCGGCCATCGCGTCGGTCAACCACCGCCCGTGGTCCCGCCCCCTGCCCGGTTAGACACAACCCCCGCCATCCGCACGCCCTCGTCGTACGTGACGTGCCCGTGCGCGGAGGCGGCGGCAGAGCGGGCGGTGGTGGCAGCGTCCACGAGGAGCGCCACCGGGGCGGCAAGCCACTTGGCTACCACCGCCGTGGAGCCATCGTCGGTAGCACCGCCAACGCCGTCGTGGACGCCCATCACCCCCTCAATGACCCCCACGTCCGCAGCGGCGGCGGAGCCCTCCAGCGCGCCCTGCGCCGCCGCCCCCCCGCTCCTGGGCCCCAGCCCGCCCAGCCCGCCCTCCGCATCCCCCCCCCCACCGTCGATCGAGCAAAAGTCGCCAGGAACGCCGCCTGCCCCCCCCCGATCCACCCATCCAGGTTGACCATCGGCCGCCCACCACGGCGCGCCGGTGCGGCGGGGGCGGCCGGCGGGGGCGGCCGGCGTAGCCGCCCGACTGAGGGTGACGGTGGCGGCCGCACGGGCTAGGTCACCGGGGGCCGGCATCCCATGGTCACGAGGGAAGGTTGGGGGTCAGCGGAGAGAGAGTGGGGGTGAAGGGGGAGGAGAGAGAGAGAGATGGGAGGAGGGTCGGGCGACCACGGACACGGCAGCCCGAGCGAGCTCTGCGGGCTGGTGCCATGCACGTGCGAGTTTTTCGTTTTCATTAGGGATGCTTTTTGAATGATGATTAGCGCTTCTATAGGCACGGAGAGTGGGGAAGGTGATTTCCAATGTAGAAATGGGTGATGCTTGGCAGGGAGCGGACGCGTGGGACGCGGAGGCGTGGCTGGCGGCTACCCTGTGCCCTATTCGGTAATATTGCAGTTCTCCCAATTTTGGCCGATCCGGACCAGAACAAGAACAACAGTCCACTGACCAATGACATGCCTCACAAGATGCCTCTCTGACCAATGAGAGCTCCGAATCAGCCTCCATTGTCGTGCAAACAGTAAGATCTGTGACGTTCCCGGGACTCCGAGCACATGGGGGGGAGAACCTGAGTGGAACAGACACCAAGACAAGCTGGACAACTGTTCCGGAGAGGAACGAGCCGATGTGGGGGGAATCTTCGGCGATCTCAGCAGGGAGAACAACAGTGTTTCGACCAATCAGCGATTGGTAGGAGGCCCACTGTGGCTGCAGCCAATCATCTGCTCTGGGCGATCGGGCCCCTAGAGCACGCGATTGGCTCGCCCTCACCTGCCAGGACGCGATTGGCTCACACAGTTGCTCATGCAGTGTTGTTCTTGTCCGGATCGGCCAAATTTGGGAGAACAGCAATACCTTTGGAAAGGGCGGATGTGGAGGCGAACGCGGCTCTGGGACGATCGAACCGCCATGATCGGCATTGAAAGGGGGTGGCCAAGAACCTAGGCTTTGGGTCTACCTCACGCGAGCAAATCCGCAATAAGTGCGAACAAGTACCTAACGGCGCGGACTCAAACTCCGCCGGGAAACCACACAGGCTGTTGGCAGCCGTGTGTTTGCGTGAGCGACGGCGTGCCTGTGCCCGAGATGCGACTCTCGGGACTCGCGTGTTTCCATGCGGGCGCGCATGAGAGCAACTCATCCACAGGTCCCCCATTACTTGTTTTTTTTTAGCGGGCTGAGGAGTGAACATGCCTCGCCCTCCTGTCTCTTCTACCTCCCCCGACACACCGAGCCGCGCAGGCGCTGGCCATGGCCGCGGCTTTGCCTGTGGCAAAAACCACTCGCGCACACAGCACCCAAGTTGGGGCGGTGCACAAGGGCTGCCTCCCGTGTTGGGGGAGCAGGAAGAAGTGCAGGTCGCACACACGCTATCCCTGTTGTGGGGCAATCCCCCAACTACGAAACAAGAAGATGGTGTGTGGGCCACCAGTTTCTTGGCCGCGACGGGGAAGCGAGGCCAAGCCCCGGGCCCATATACCATGCACGACCAACGAACTTTTTTTGAATCTTGAATCTTGATATCCGCCTAGATACCCCATATTGTACAGCGTATCCGTCACTGATTGGCACATTCACGTTGATTTATGACTAATGTGCATACAAATACACTGCATGTAGTTAATATTGATTCTCGGAGTTGAAAGTGACGTGGCGGTCGGAGACATACCTGAAGCATGAGAAAGCTCCTTGAGAAGCACTTTGGGCAGCTGCCAGCCGGCGGCAGCGACAACCCCGGTCTGGCAGCGGCCCGCTGACGGTCACGGTGGCGGCGGCGGCCGCGGTGGTACCAGCGGCGGCGGCCGCCGCGGCGGGACCGGCGGCGATAGTGACGGAAGCGGCGGCGGCGGCGGCGGCGGCGGCAGCCGAGGCAGCGCCGGGCGGGGAGCCGCCAGCTAGAGGAGCTGGCGACGGCGGTGGTGGGGCAGCGGCCAGCCAATGGCCAGCCGGCGGCGGCGGCAGCGGCGGGGCGCAGGCAGGGACGAGCCGGCGGAGGCAGCCGCGGCAGTGGCGGCGGCACCGGCGCCGGCGCCGGCGCCGGGCGAACAGAGACTGGCCGGTGGTGGCGGTGTCCGCGACTGCGGTGACGGCGGCGGCGGCGGCTGCTGCGTTAGCGGCGGCAGCGGCGACGGCGGCAGCGGCGGCGGCAATACCAGCAGGCGGGGCGCGGCCAGCTGGCGGGGCTGGCGGCGGCGGCCGCGGCGGCGACGGGCTGGCTGCAGCCAGCCGACGGCCAGCCGGCGGCGGCGTTTGTGGTGGAGGGTGGACAGGGAGCAGCCGGCGGCGGCGGCCGCGGCCATGGCCGCGCCGCCGCTGCCGCCGCTAGCAGCCAAGAGCCGGCGGCGGCGGCGGCGGCGGCGGCGGCGGCGGCGGCGGCGGCGGCGGCGGCGGCGGCAAGCGGGCGGGCAGCAGCTGGGGGGCCCTGGCCAGGTGGCTGCAGTGCTGGCGGCGGCCGGCCGGGAGCGGTCGCGGCGGAGGGGCGGCTGCCAGCCGGGGGCGGCAGCGGCCGGGGGCCCGTCGCCAGCTGGCAGCGGAGGCGGCGGCAGCGGCGGCCTGCGGCGGCTAGCCAGTGGCCTCGGCGGCAGAGGGGGTGGCAGCGCCGATTCGGTGGGCGTCAGGGGTCACGTCGGTGGCGACAGAGTAGGGAACAGTAGGGGACAATGGTCGACTCGGTGGCGACAGAGTAGGGGTCAGGTGTGTATACAATTGTGTGATGCCTCCCGAGTTGCTCAGGCAATTACAACATCGGAGGCTTAAGGCCTTCAACTGCATCTCTACAGTTGCAAAAAGCAACAAACCGGCTAGACAAAGCGGTCGACACGTATCAAAATTCTCAACCGACGTGGCACCCGCCCCGGTACGTGCTAAGCACCGAAATCCATTAGCGAGAGATGGGCGGCTCCTGGCCTGTCGTTAGAGGCGGTCACTAACGACAGGCCAGCAGCCGCCCGTGGTGGGCGAGGCCCGACTAGGATACCCAATGAGATACTTGGGTTACTAGAATTATCCGGCGTCGTTGGTCGTGCATGGTGCTTGGGCCAAGCCCCGTTATCCCTCCCCTTATGCCTCCAGGGTCCTCTCAGAATCTCGCTACTCAGAATCACCCACCCGAGCATCTGCCCACTGGGCCACACGAAAATATAAGACGATAAAATGCAGGAAACCCTCTCATCCATGTTGGATTTACTATCAAGCACAGTATCCCTGACTTGAGGGAATTCGAGATCAAATGCAAAGGGAGAAACGGGTCAGACCAGCTGTCTCCCGACCCCGTGTGGCGCGTCCTATCCCCTGCGTGGGGCCCAGTTCTGCCACACTCCCCTCTCCTCAGTTCCGACCGACCCGGTCGGCCCTGAGAGGGGGTATAAAAGCGCGTGTCGCACTCGCCGGGGGCGCAGCTCGCCACCTTTCCCCACTTCCGCACCAACACTTCCCCGTTCTCTTACCCTGGGCCACCCCAACCTGGGGAGGCCCCCTGTCTTCCCCCGATCCAAGTCCCCCTCTACTCGAGGTGGGCCTCTTGCAGCTGTAACCGAGTTGCCTCCCCCTGACTTCGGGGGAACCATGGTGAATCCGGGGTTGGAGTCTGACTCCCTTGACGACCGTATGGAGGATACGCCCCGCGTTGCAGCACCCGCCGGAACTTCCGGCGGGAGCTCCGCAGTTGCCCCGGGGGATGGGATGCCTGCGTTGCCCGACGACGAGTCGGCGGCGGGCTCTCCCCCGGAGGTAGGCCCCGTCATCGCACGGCAGGACCTGGGCATGTAGTTTTACCCGCCCTGGCCGCTGCATGCGGACTGTTGGACCTCAGAGCGTTACGCCCGAGTTGGATCGTCTATGAAGCGTGCCTACGAGCGCCTACGGGAAAAGTTTACCCGTCGGATCGGCTTCCCAGCGGGTTCAAGACGGACCTCTTCGCCTTCCTTGACGAGGGGGAGGTCAAAGACGTGCAGCGGGGCAAGAACATGCTCGACCATGAGGGAACCACCGAGGGCCCTGCCGACATGCCGACCTTCACTTGGGACGCTGTGGCAACTCACCCGTTCTAACTTCGGACGTCGGACCCGCACGTTCAACACTTTGACGTGCGGATGGAGAAGGACACCAGGCGATGTCCCTACTTGGCTACCTCAGCTCAACTTGAGTTTGCGTTTCAAGCGCCGGCGACGAAGGAGCTCAAGTATCCCAAGAAGCCAGAATGAGGGCCTCAAGTTGAGGTACCACATGGGTTCCCCTCGTTACTGCCGCGGTTGGTCGAGTACTTTGGTTCCGTGATGTTGTCGTCCAACCCGGACCACCTGGTGCTCACCATGTTGCCAACACTGTGGGTACTGGAAGTCATGTCGGCTTGGGTGGCATCTTGGGTGGTACTTGCTCGGGCTTTGGGGCAACGCCGACAGCCTGGGCTTGTTCCGGAGGTATGCCCAGGGCGGATAGGTTCGATACCAGTTCTTGTTGCAGGTTCAAGAGGTCCTCCTTGCTCAGGGCACGGGCAGAGCCTCGATAAGGTTCTGCCGTCCCAACTCGAGTGCCCTTGGCGACAGTTATAGGCTTCCGGCTCACGTTGACGATCAGCACGGAGAATGGGGCGTGCCTTTCCACCTTCTTGTCATTCTCATGGGCCAAGTACAACCGGTGTTTCGCCAGAAACTCCTTGCGTCCGTAGATCAGGCATTGACCCGTTGTCCGGGTAGTCACTTGAACTTTGGTTTCCGAGCGAGGAGGAAGAATCACTGGTTTGAAGAGCGTCAAGGTAGAGGGTGGGATAGGGTTTTTCTTGCTCTTGATTACACGAACCTTGGTGTCCAGATGCTCCAGCACCGGCGACACAAACCCATGGTTGAACTGCACCTTTCCTTCTCCTGGCAGGATACTCTTGACATGCTGCTTCTGAAAGTTCCAGCCTAGCCTGAGGGGGACTGAGAGGGTCTTGACTACGAGAAAGGGAAAAAGCAGTGGTTCATTGTTGACAAAGATGGTGACAGGAAGGCGGCCAAGCGGTCGTATAGTTTGACCCGAGGCGTCTACAATCCGGGTCTTGGTAGGGGCTCTCCAGGCTTGTCGGCGCCAGCCCGGAGGTAGCAGGTTCTCAGTGATGACGCTTGGTCCGGCTCCCGTGTCGACCACCGGAGTAACATCTTGGGGGAGGCTATCCCCCACACGCATACGAGCATTAATCTTGAGGCTGTCCTTACGCAGGACGAGCAAGGTCCCCTTGAACACACAGGGTGTCCAGGCGGCTACCGGTTGAGCAGGTAACTGCCGTCCTTTCTCCCGGCACGCAAGGGGAGAACGGGTAGAAGTACCCTGCCGTCGAATATTCGGGAAGACACTTGGGGAGAGCGCCTGGCCCACTCGCTTCCCGAGCCCGAGGATTCCTTGGAGGTCTCGGTCTCCAGGTCAACGTCCGTAGGTGCTTCCTTTGTCAGAGCCTCGGTGATGCTCTGCAAACACTAGTCCTTGACGCTTGAGCTTCTCCTGGAGATCCTTAGGGATGGTCGGGCACTGGTAAGACAGATGGTCCTCTTTCTGGCACAGGCAACAAGACCGGAAATGCTGGTTCTTGACTTGTTTAGGGGCCACGAAGGAAGGATGCTCCTCGGAGACGAAGCCACCCCACTCGTCACCTGACGCCACGGGAGAGGTCTCGCCAACGGCCAGTACCGGTACTGAGTTATCGCCTCCCTTATACTTGTCGGATCCGGGACGAACAAGCGACAACGGCTTGGCAGTCGGCACCATGGGGGCCTGGAGTGCCTTGGCTTGTCGGTACATGCCCTGAGTGTAGGCCATCAGCTGCTGGAAGGTATGCTCTTGGTGTTCCTGGTTGTAGTTCTCAGCATCAACTGGTGTTCCTGGTTGTAGTTCTCAGCATCAACTTGAAGATCTTCAGGAAGCCCATCCGACAAGATCATCTTAAGCCTGTCCTCAGGGTAAAAGTTGTCACAAGCCTCGCTCATCTCCCGGAGACGGCGGGCGAAGGCCTCTGCAGTCTGTTGTCGCTCCATGGTTGCCCGGTTCAATTTTCCCACCGCCTTGTACAGGGAGTCCGCATCGGCGTAGTTGGACAGGAGCCAGTTGACCGCTTCCGGATAGCTACGAACAGTACGCCCGAAGATGTGTCCGGCTGAGTCTGGAAGAACTTGTGCGAACCGCTGTTTTGCTTCTCCGGTCATGAAGTTGACCAGAAGATAGAGTGCCTTGCCCTCCGACACATTATTGTCGTTACATGTCTTGACAAACCGGCGCAGGACGGCAAAGATAAGCGCCGGTTTCTTCCCAGAAAACTTGGGATGTCCCCCGAACCTCGGCTGCCTACGCCGGTTCAGGGATGCCATCTTCTTGGCCATTTTTCGGGTGTAACCTTGGTCTTGGTTCTCCAGCCGGTAGTTGCCCCAATACGAGACCTTGTTCAGGGAGGCGTCCCCCACTTGGTGAGCAGGAGAGTCAAACTCGACCAGCCTGCGCCGAGTGGGACCAGGGGTCGCATCCCAGTCGTATCCCTCCTCAGAGCTGGAGAAACTGGTCTCACTGGTGCTAGAGTGATGACGACGACGCCGCCGCCTCCGGCTGCTCCGGTTACGGGTCTTGTAGCTTCCCGCCCCATAGGACGCCAGGGGAGGAAAAGCTTGACAGGTCCCAGGAGTCGAGGCCTCAGGGAGACCCGTAGAGCCAGTCACAGCGGTGCCTCTGGCACTGGTAGCGCCCACAGGAAGAGGAGTATACACCCAGCTGCCATGTGTAGGTCCAGGAGTAAACACACCAGGGCGTTCAGGAGTAGAACCGGCAGGAGGGAGTCGTCTGCTTCGAGCGGTCTCGAACGCCGTTGACCCCGGGGTGGCTCCCACAGGAGAGTCAGCCGGAGGAACCGGAGCAGTCGGTACTTGGTCGCCTGTAGACTCCAGCCCGCTACCGGGTGTCACGCCCAGGTCTGCTTCGCCCGCGGGTACAACGCCGGGTTGGACACCGTCCCCCGCGGTGACCAGGGATGCGTCAAGGGACGCAGAGTCCAGCCCTTCGGGCACCGTCGTGCCAGGAAGGGAAGCCATGTTGGTCTCTTGACTTCCACAGTCCAGTTGCCTGCGTGTCCAAAGATCGTCAGACCACAAGAGAGGGGTTGGAGAGCCAGGAATGGAATTCCCGTGAACGGGTGTAAATAATTCCCAAACCACAGAAGAGGACAGAACAGGAACAACCCAACCGCAGCTCCCAAACGTCTCTTCTCAAACACTCCTTTCCCCTGCTGCTCCACCAAATATGTGGTATAAAACTCGATCCTCTCAGACACGTGTCAGTATCCCTCGGGGTAAAGGGACAGGTAACACAGAAAGGGGAACTACGAGAGTGGTATGCCTGTTGCCTCACGTGCCTGCTGGCAGAGCCAACAGATACGCACGGTAGTGCACACGGGGAAGAGGACAGCAAACGCGCGGTTGTCTTTTTCCCTGAGGGCGCGGGCCAAGGGCGCCTCGCTGTCCCTCTCAGCGTGCATCTGGGGGAGCCTCTGCACGTTGGCCAGGTAGCCCCCCCCTACCCCCGAGTGGCCCCGACCCGAGTCTAACCTCGTCAGGTCGGGGGCCACTATCACTACTAATTCTATTCTCCCTCACTATTCTCACACTCAATTTCTCTCAAATGAAGTCCCCCACAAATATGCAAAAACCCATCAGAAGTCCCTCTCTCACGTGTGGGTAGCGTAGTCCACCGCATCCCAGTGCCGGGCACGGGCCACGGCCGCCAACCATCCCCACACGGCGGGCGTGTCCTGGCACCTAGTGTCCCTTGGTCGCCATCCCGGGTCGACGCCAAGTCAGGGCCAGGGATGCTACAGAGGAGGCAATGTGTTGACTCAGAAAGATAGAAGACGTCCTCAGGAGCACAGCGAGCCCAAGAAACCCCTGGGGTGTTGCTTAATAGCCGAGTATGAGACGCAAGAAGGGGGGCTGTCGAGACCAAATTTGGGGGGGGTGGAAATATTATTGGCCTCGTACTGTACATACCTCGAGGGAGCCCCGTGCAGGGCCCCCCCGAGGGATGTACAGTGCACAATATATGAACCAGATGCGCACCCGCCCGCGTAGGGCGGGGGCGGGTGGGAGCCCCGCCCCTCTCACTTAAATCCACTTTCACTTTCGCAGTAAGTGCATGGTCACGATGGCGGCTGAACTGAAAGAGAACTACGAGAGTAGAGGGTTTTTGTCGATCCGTCTGGTGGATATCTCGTGGGTATCTCGTCGACATTTTGCGCTTCAGCAACGCTGGCAGCGGATCGGAAAGCTCCTGCGCTCAGAGGGTTTCTGTCGATTCTTTTCTTGATGGAGTTTGCGGTTGTGGCTTTTGATTCCAAGACAGTACTCGTCGGGTTCCCCCCTGTGTCACCGCCCCGTCCCCGCCCTTGCCCTCGTCCCCGCCCTCGCCCCCTCCCTCGTCCCCGTCCCCGTCTCCGTTTCGGTCCCCGTCTCGCTTGAGCGGCCTGCTCTTGTCCTCGAAAGCCAACCGGTTCTTCTGTAGGTAGAAGCGGTCCCGCAGCTTCTTGCCGTCCGTGCGCAGCATCGCCTGAGGGTGCTCGATGAAGCTGTACACGGCAGCAGCGAAGCGCTTTGTGGCTTCGCGCTACGGAGCGACGTGGGCATCTGCGCCAACAACAACGTTTACAGCCAGGTAGTCGTCGTGCTACGTCCACCGAGGGCGGGCGTGCTTTACTCGGCTAGGTAGGAGCTCGCCCACGCTGTCACTCTCAAGCCTGCCCTCCTTTTGGGTGGGGCGCACATCTTCAGTACCCTCAGTGGTTTGCACAGTCTTTGGCAGCACGGGCACTGGACCAGAGGACGCCGAGCCAACCGGCGAGGAGCCCCCGACAGTGCCGCCGGCCCAAGGCGCTGCGTCTGTGCCCATGACGACCGAGAGAGCAACGCTCTGCTGCGGCACGCGCAGCGACGCGAGCACCAACGGGGGACGACGAAGCCCGCAGCACGGGCACATAGATCCCCAGCACACGCGCTGTGCTTCGTACACGAAATTGTCACACCTCCCTCAAGTCATTTTCTGACACTGGCCTGACCGCCCCAGCAGGGGGGGTGCGCATTTCCACGGGTTGTGGATAAAAGCCTCCTTTTTTCACAAGTGGAATGAGGTTTTCCGATCCATACGGTCGTCTAATATTTGTGGAAGTATCTCGCACTCTTTATCCGGTCGAGATATCCACGAGATTGTCACAACTTATCGACAAAAATCCTCTAGTGTGGATTGGTTCAAAAACACTCAGCGCCACGTGTAAAGTGACGACACGCGATGACGATTCGTCGACGGTCAGCGGCATCCGCAGGCGCACCCTTAGTGCGGTTCAGGGACACCGCGGTTCAGGGGCACCCAGTTCAGGGACACCCAGTTCAGGGACGCCCTATTTAGTTAAGCGACACCCCAGTTCAGGGACGCCCCAATTTAGGGACGCCCCAGTTTAGGGACGCCCCATCAGACACCGCGATGGGGGCTCTTCTCGCAGTGAATAGGTGGACGTCATATCGGGCGAGTTCCCGCCGCCCCTCGCAGCAGCTGCCACAGCGCCTGTGCCCCAGCGGACAGGGTACAGTGATGAACCCCAGGAGGGGTCCACGCGCACCCGGGCTCAAGGGCCCCTGCCATAATGACACATGATGCGTTGGCGGGCACACCCCGGGACTCCCGTCAGCTCGGTCACCAGGGAATGGAGCGCTCCATCGTGCATCCATGGATATCCCAATGAATGGGAGGGAGGTGTGCGCTGGACCATCTCCTTTTGGCCAGACCCCCGCCTAGGAGGTGCGTGCACTACACAGCTTATCGAAAGAGTCGATGGAAGCTGTGGCTCGGCCGACGCGAATTGCCCCCTTCCCCCCCCCCCCCCCACCCGTCCTCCGTGCGCGCAAGGTGCGGGGGGCTGGACTCTCACCCATCCCAGCCCGCCTTGGAACCCTCCACCGCGTGCTCGCATAGACCTTGTGTGGCCATTGCCCGCCCTCTCGGCAGCTTGAAAGGAGAGAGGGATTCTGCTGACGAAGCGACTCTCAAGGGGGTGACTCTTGCCTACACGGCGGTACCCCTGCCGCCTCCCTCTGTTTTCCTCGCTTAACGTCTCGTTGCCTGCCCTTTCCCACGCCCCCTCTACACCCCCCCCCCCCCCCTTCATCCCCTCTTCTCCTTGTATTTGGGCGATGGCTTCCCAGGCAGAGAGTGCCCCCGTCGGCCGCCGTGGCACCGTGCGAGTGATCAACGCGAGCTTGCCCCGCACAGGGACGGCGACCATGGCGGCGGCGCTGGCCATCCTCCTCGACGCCCCCTCCTACCACTGTGGCACCGACGGCGTTGGCGGCGACGACGCGCCCATCTGGGCGGCTGCCGCCCGGTCTGGGAACCTCCCCGACTGGGCAGAGCTTCTCGACGCCCGCGGGTACGCGTCGATTGGCGACGGGCCCGCGTGCTTTTATTGGGCCGACCTCGCCGCCGCGTACCCCGACGCCAAGGTGCTGCTGGTGGAGCGCGGGGAGCCCGGCGACCGGGGCCCGTGGGTGGCCAGCTTTGACGCCGCCCTCACCGCGATCGCCCCCTTTTTCCGCACCCGCTGGCGGTCCCGCCGCGCCCGTGACGCGTACGACATTTGCGTGCGGATGGTGACGCCCCACTGCCCGGGAAAGGTGGCGGGCACGCTCCTGGAGCCGGGCGCCTACACCACCGACGCGCTTGCCACGTGGTACGACCGCCACTACGCGGCGGTGCGGGCTGCGGTGCCACCCGAGCGGCTGGCGGTGGTGCGCCTCGGCGGCGGGTGGGCGCCCCTGTGCGAGGCGCTGGGGCTGCCCATCCCAGACGTCGAGTACCCCCACAAGCATTCCGGCGCTTCGACCGTGGCAGACATTTCAGAGGGCGCCGCCGCGGCCATGCGGCCGCCGGTGGCCCTCGTCGTGGCGGCTGTGGGGGCAGCGGTGGCAGCGACGACGGCGGCAGTGGGGGCGTGGCGTGCGGCGCGGGCGGGGGGGTAGCTGCTACATGGGTGGGGAGCTGTCTTTCGCGGTGCCAAACGTTAAAAGAAAAGAAAAAGGTGGTCAACACATGTTTTGGCAGAGCGCACAGCCAGCCCGAGCAGTCGACACGAGTGCGAGGCACGAAAAAGAAAAGAAGCGAAGCGCCAAGACCACGGACTGAGGGTCACGGGCACGACAAGGCGCGGCGCGGCGCAGGGGGAACCGACCCCCTCCGCCTGCCCCTACCCCCGGAACTCCTTTGTCAGCGCCGCCAGCCCCGCCAGCACCCCGTTCCCGCTCCCATGGGCCAGCCCATTGATGTGGCGGAGCTCGCCCGCCACCGCCGCCACCGCCAGCGGGTGGTGCACGAGCTCCCCCTCCTCCTCGCGGTCCACCTCAGCAAGCAGAAGGCGCACCCACTGCGCCTGTGCGTCGCGCTGGAGGTCCGTGGGGGGCCCCACGTTGGCCCACAGCGCCCCCGTCACCCGCCGCAACACCTGCGCGACCGACGGCGGGCGGGCGCCGCCCCCCGCCGCCCCGCCAATCTGCCCTGCCGTCACCCGCGCCAGGCGGGCGGGGTGGAGGAGGGCCCCAAGCACCGCCGCCCGGGAGGTGCGAAGGGTGGACACGGTCGCGTCGGCGGCAACGCCCAGGCACTGGGCCGACGGCGACTCGTCGCCCTGATAGCAAACGCGGGAGACGAGGAAGGGCCCATACTCGGCCGCCACCTCTGCGCCGAGCAGGCCGGTGCGCGGGTGGAGGGCGGCAGTGACCATGGATAGGGCGCGCTCCTGCGTCGCAGCCGCCACGTACGAGACGGGCGGGGGGGGGTGGCCGCCGCCCCCACCGCCGACCGCCATCCCGTCACTGGCCGCCCGCGACGGGATGGTGCCGCCAATAAACTTGGTCGCGTAAGACACGGCGGTGGTGGCCCGGCGAAAGGCCACCTCCGCCACCCGCCCGTATTCCAGCCACGACGCGCCCTCCCGGCGGGCGGTGGTCGCCTTGCCGACGCGCAGCACCTTGAGGGCCACGGTCAGGGACTCGGCAAAATAGTCGAGCGGGGTGGAGCTGAGGTCGCGGCGAGTGGTCATCGGGTCTGCGCCTTCCAGGCCTGGAACGTCATTGTCTGTCGCAAACGGGGTGTTGAGGGCGACCGACTGGGCAAACGATAGCCGTTCAGCATCCGACGAAAAGTTCGCATACCCATAGTGGATGGCAGCATAATCGTACGCACCAATGCAGGGGGTGAAGTAGTAGGTCTGGTCCGCAGGCTTCTCGCGCAACAGGACGGGCAAGTAGTCCATGACGGAGGAGCTCATCCCGTTGGCGGCCACGTACGCAGGGTCGGCCAGCTTGGCAAACGGCACCACACTCGAAGCCCTGAAATTGTGACGTAGCCCTAAAGTGTGACCGACCTCGTGCATCACAAGTGTGGTGAATCGCTGGCGGACGAGCTCGGCCAGCGCCCCTTCCACCTTTCGGCTGACGGAGGGCACCCCGGCGCCGTCGTCCGCACCATCATCGTCGGCCGACTGGAGGGCGGCCAGCATGAGCACCCCGTCCGCCCCCTCTCGCAGCTCCTCTGCCGCCTCGGCGGCAGCCGCAGACCGGCCTGCCTCTCCGGCGAGCAGCTCGGGGGTGTAGCCCCCCGCGACGGCCTGCACGAAGTTTGCGGCAATCATAATGTCGCCGTTGAAGATTTCGCCCGTCCGGGGGTCTGCCTCGGACGGACCCATTGCGTAGGCCGCCCCCAGATTGGGGGCCCACATAATGGCGCTGTACCGCGCGTCGCCGGCGCTGTAGTCGGTCGGCCAGTCGGGATCCCCCGGGAGCACCGCTTGGATGGCGTTGGGGTGGCCGGCAGCAGCAAACGCCTTGGCCCACTCGACAATCCCCGCCCGCACCGCGGGCCGCCACTGGGCGGGTACGGTCGGGTCCACGTAGAAGCGGATTGGCCCCCGCGTTAGGTCCCACCGGTTGATGAGGGTGCGCTTGAGGGTGCCCCCGTCGAGGGCGTCGGCAGACACATAGGAGGTGCCAAAGTAGCCGACGCGCGCGTCGGCGGGGCGCGCCTCCATCGGACGCTCTGGGAGCGCCACCAGGCTGTAGTGCACGACGCGCGCCCAGTAGCGTTCAGGCGACAACTCTGGCTGGGCCCCCGTGCCGCCGCTCCGCGTCCGCACCTGCACGTCCAGTTCCACGTTGCGGGGGTAGGCGGCGCCCCCCACCAGCCGGTGCTCCTGCTCCCACGCCTCCCCCGGCGACCGCCCGTCATTGTCCGACAGGACGTCAAAACCAGCAGACACCCACGGGGTGGCGTCAATGAGGAGGGCGTCCCCGCCGCCGGGGGCGGCGCGGAAGCCAAACGTGCGCACCCAGCCCGGAAAGTAGCCGTCTGCAAGCGCTGCTGCCATGGGTGACCCCTTCCCCTGCTCCGCCCGCAAGTCAAACAGGGGACGGTACAGGTCGAGCGCGTCCGGCCGCCCCGTCGCGAGGCGCCAGGCAAACACATTCTTCCCAAACGTGTGGCCGGGGATCCCCGCCAGGTTCTCCTCGGCGTCGCCGCTCGCAATGAGGGCGGTGACCATAAACGGGACGCCCAGCGAGGAGCGGGGGATCTCGAGGAGCATCCGCCCGGTGGCGAGGCCCGTCCCCAGGTGGAGAGTAAAGTAGCCAGGCTTACGTGCAAACAGGGGTGAGCCCGGCAGGGGGGGGGTTTCTGCCAGCCGCGCTTCCTTCAGTGCCTTGATCAACAACGCCGTCGCCGGGTCGGCCGTCTCGTTGGCGGCAGCCGCCGCTGCTGCCTCTGCCGCCCCCCGGTCAGTGGACGCCCACAAGGCGCCCGCGTCGTCGCCGCCAGCCGCCGTCGACGCCCACCGACCGGCCAGCGGAAGGCCGCCGCCGTGACGAGCGCCCCCCGATGATGTTGTGGCCGCCAGCAGCGCAACCGCCGCAACGCCCACAGCCGCCGCCACCGCCGCCGCCACCGCCGCCGGGCGAGACGGGCGGGCCATTGGCGGGTACGCGGCGGCACCACCGCCAACGACGCCCGCCGTGACAACTTGGGGTTGAGGACAGAGGGGGAGGGAGATGCGAGGAGAGCCAAGTCGCCCCAATGAGCGGGTGTCTATAGCGAGGCGGAGGGGTGGGCCAAGAGACGACCACGAGCTAAGGCGGGGAGGCGGGTTTGGCGCGCTTGCCCCGCGCCGCCGCTCACGCGCACGCTGGGATGCGAGCGGGGCATCCCAACCCTGTCAGACACACCACACCCCTCGAGGGCCCCGTATAGAAACAGATGGGGGGCACCCAACAACCGCGACGACAGCACGCCGACCGTGTCGCGCGACTGGCGCCGCCGCCCATCCCGTGGGGCCCTCCCGCGAGCAGCGGCAACCGCTCCGGTGACGCGCCCGCCGTCCGTCCGCCATCCACCCCCCCCCTCCCCCGTGGAGTTGGGGGGCCCTATCGCGCTGCCACAGACGGAGCGAGGCCATCGCGAAAGAGGAGGGCGAGCGGGTGGGGTCCGCCCCGAGATGGTCCACGGACGGGCCGCGCCGCCTCGGCGCGGACCCCTCTGCCCGCCGCGCGACGCTGGAGGTCGGTATGGCACAGACCCTTCCACCAGCCCCCCCCGGCGGCCGTGGAATGCAGGGGACCCGCGTACTTTTTGGGTGCGGATTATCCATCATGGATGAGGCGTGTGGACCCCGCCCGGGGGAGCTACACTGCCGCCAGTGCGACGTTGAAGCCGTCACCGACGACCAGGTGCTACCTATGTACATACTGTTACCTCAGAGGGCGTGGGCGGGGGACCCGCACGGTGCCTCGGGGCGGCGCCGCGGCCACCGCGCCGCCGCGAGATGCACCTCGACAAGGAAGCCAGCCGCCTTGGGTCGGGCACTCGCGCGAGCGCGCGGTCACAGATCACAACCGCACCCCCAAATACAGTGCTGTAGTCCCTCGCGTCTTGTATACTGTATTTGCAGATTTCGAAGAAACACATCACGCCTGTCAAGCACCCCCTTCTCGTCGATGTCACCACCAGCGCTGCTGGATCCTCTCTCTTCGGCGACCACCGCCGCGCGGTCGACGTGCGGAGCGGCAGCGCCCACGGGGTGGCGGTCTGCCGCCTGCTGGCGTACGAGGTGTGGGCTAGCGCGCAAGAACGCAAACACAGAACGAGGAAGAAACCAAGGGAAGAGAGACTGGGCATCAGTCCCAACCGCCGGCCATCAAACAGCGAGAGGTGCTTCAAAGCAGGGGGCCCTCTTTCCCCCAGGGGTAGCGTAGGGAAGGCGTTGAAAAGGAGAAAGGGCAGAGCGCGTACGCGCGGAATGAAGGGGCGTCTTACCCCCGCGGGTAGCGCAGGGAGGGCGTTGAAAAGGAGAACGGGGCAGAGCGTGTACACGCGGAATGAAGGGGCGGATGCAACACAGCCAACGCGAGGGCCTGCTCCCCGCAGTGGCTCCCACCCTTCGTGCCACTGGACTAGGAATCTCCAAGGAGCTCCCTGCCCAGTACCCCGTCCGTTCTCAAGAAGACTTTCCGGGTAGCAAAGCAGTCACAGAGAAGTAACAGAGGCCGCCATATGACTTTGCAGACAGGTACAAAAATGACCTACGCTCCCGCACACGAAGACAACACAATAGCAACACATGAAGGCAACAAGACCAGGCACAGGGACAACCCGCGTCCCAGCCGCTCGCCGGACACAGCCCGGGAAGCCTCCGCCTGCCCTCCGCCGCCGCTGCGCCCCCCCCCCTGGGGGGCCCCCCACCCGCGCGGTCCACCTTCTTGCCAGCGACGCGGGCGCGATCGCGCTCACGCTGCAGCGCCCCCCCGCCGGTGGGCAGCCGCAACGTGCGCAATGATGTGGTGCCGGGAGCGGTACAGGACAGTGCCACCGCCTCCACGCCCGTCGACGTCATGGTCGTTACAGAGGCCACACAGGTAGACGTGCCAGCGGCGGTGGCGGGCGGCCAGGTGCAGCCGCAGGGTGGCCACCGACCCGTACCGGCCCGTCCCGCCTGCCGCACACAGGGGGCACGAACACTAGCGGGGCACGTCGGCGCCGCCCGTCAGCGGGTCACACCGCCAGTCGCCGCGGACGCGCACGGAAAAGGACAGGCGGCGGGCCGGCGTGCGGGCGAGCAGCCGCTGCGACCGCCATGGCGTCCGCAGGGACACCGCCTCGACCACAACCGTCCGAAGGGCCTCTGCCTGTTCGTCATAGTCGCCGCCGCCGTCGTTGTCATCTTCATCGTCATTGTCTGCCGGTAACGCCGGGCCGCCCATCGTCGACGCCATGCGGGCGGAAGGAACTGCTGGACGTGGCCACCGGTGACGCGGTGCACGGCGGGGTGTGCCCCGCCAATGTGCTCGTCCCGCCGGGGCTCTTCCCCGCCCCCGCCGACGGCCCGGCGCGGCCGCTTCCGCGGCGACCCTCGGCAATGTTGGCGGCGGCGGCGACGCCATCGCCGCCACCACCACCACCACCACTACCACCACCACCGTCGGGGGCGGGGTAGGCCAGTGGGGGCAGCGCCGCGGGCACCCCCGCCGGCACCGCCACCGGGCGTCGTGTGCCGGGGGCGCGGACCGTCCACCACCGGCGGCGGCGGGAGAGGTCGGGGACGCCTTCTGGGTAGGGGGTGCCCCAGCCGGCGTAGAGCGGCGTCGCCGACCCCTCCACCGCCTCCGTCGACCGCGGCGACGGGGCGGGGGGGCATCGGTGGGGGGGAGTGTCGCCGAGGCCGCCGCTGCCCCATGCATAGTAGATGCGGCCGCTGCCGCGGCGGCAGCCGCCGACGCCCGTCACCGGGGGCGGCCAGCTGGCGGCCGGCCCCGTCGGCCGCACCGGCCGCGACGGCGGCAGCGGGGGAAGGGAGATGCCGGGGGGGGGGGAGCGCACCACCCCGCCGCCGCCCGTTGCGGCCGAGCCGCCCGGCCGCCCACCCCCCACGGGCGGGCCGGCCCAGGCGGGGGGGGCGGCGGGGGGTGCGGCGGCGCTGCTGTTGCCCCCACCCCCACTGTTGACGGACATGAATGCGCTGGAGCCCGCCACCGCCGCGAGGGAGCCCAGCGACGCCGCGGGGGAGACGGCTGGGGTAGACCCTGGCAGGCCCTCCCGGCTGGACCGGCAGCCCCGCGACATGTGTGACGGGGGACGGGGGAGGGGGGGGCGGGGGAGGCCCCCGCTGCTCGCCGGCGACGCTGCCGCCCGGCCGAGGCGGTCGCCCAGCGGCCGGCGGGACATGGTGCAACGGGGAGGGCGAGGGAGGAGGCCGGCCGCCCCGCAGGTAGACGCGGGGGACGGGGGGGAAGAGGGAAAGGGAAGGAGCAGGTGATGCTGCTTGAAGCGGCCGCGCACACCAGGGGGCAGCGGCTTGGAGAGTGCCGTCGCCCGGAAGGGGGAGATAAATGACGACCGGCGAGCACGGTGGTGACACATACGGAAGTAGAACGTGCGAGCGGGGGGAGGGGGGGGGGGGGGGGGGGGCGACGTAGGCTACGTCGCGCGCCACCGCCCGCAGCGCGGCGGCGCCACTACCGCCGCTCCCTACGTACACATACCCCCGCCGCCCCGCCGCAGAGGCCGCCAACGTTCAGGGGGAGCGCCCACGCGGGCGGGCGGGCGGGCGGGCGGGCTGCCGGCCGGCTGGCCGCCATGCGCCGCCCCACTCGGCGGCGCCGCCGCGGCGGGGCGCGCCGTCAAGCGCGCCGTGCGTGCAGGCCTCACCCCTGCCGTAGGGGCACCACCGCTGCCGCCGCCGCTGCCACCGCCGCCGCCGCCGCCGTCGCCGCCACCGCCACCACCGCCGCCGCCAACACCGCCGCCGCTGCTGCCGCCGCCGGTCGTCAGGGCGGGGGTACGGGGCGGCGGCGCGCGGCGGCACGCCACGCGGCCGGGAGCGCCATGGTCAGGCCCTGGAGACAGGAAAACAAAAACAAAAACCAACACGCACCGTGACGCAGGACAATGAGACGGGGGAGGAGAAAAGGCGGGGGGGGGGGGGGGGGGACGGAGGGGGGGCTGGCGGGCAGGGGGGCTGGGTGGAGGGCAGCAGGGGGGACGGGGGGGGGTGGCGCACAGCGCTTCAAACCGGCAGGGGCGGGCGGTGGGAGGTGGGGAGGTGTGGCGGCGTACGGGGGGCCGGAGGGGGAGGGGGCGAGTGGGCTCCCTTTTCTCTACGCCCGCCCCAGCAACGAAACGCTCGGACGCCGCCGTGGGTACGATGCCCGCTTTTCAATCGCGCAGGCAACGGAACGGCAGCTGCAGCGGCCGCCTCGGCGGCGCCGCGCGACGTGGGCGCACCCAAGTCAAGGTCAAGTGATCCTCGCCGTCTTGACGACCGTTTCCCCCCCCTGACGTTGCCGTCAGCCCCACGACGCGGGGGGGTGCCCGCCCCCAGGGCCCCCCCGCTGGCGCCGCCACCCCCCCGGCTCGTGCGCACGAGGCGGGTGGGCGCAGCTGCCGCGGGCGCACCGTCGGTTGGCGGCCGGCCCTCCCCGGCCGTGCAAGAAAAGTTCCTCTCCCCCCCCCCCCCCCCCCCCCCCCTCCCCTCTCCTCTCCTCTCGGCGTCAAGGCTAGCGACCGCCGCGGCAGCTTTGGTAGCCGTCGCGGGCGGCAACCAGGCGGGGTGCCCGTCTGCGACGCGCCGCATCTGCGGCCGCTGTCGGCACCGTTTTGTTTCCCCGAGCCGCTCCGTACGGCTGGCTGTGCTGGCGGGTCGGCCGGCTACGCGCACTACAGCCAGCCGCCAACGAACGATTGCGCTACAGCGATAGCCGCCGACGGCCGACTAGGGGTACTGCTAGCCGCGGTGGTGGGACGGGGCGTCAATGGGGACAGGCCGTCGCCGCCACCGCGGCGTCGCTTGCACCGCCCGCCCCCTGCGGCCAGCTGGGTTTCGGGGTTGGGAAGGAGCTCCCTCCTGTCCCCGCCGCTGTCGCCGCCCCTGCACGCCCCCCGCTCGACCGCCCGCTGCCCGTCTCAAGGTGGACGGCGGCAGCTGCCTGCAGGCGGTGGGGTGGGCAACCCGGCGGCGGCGGGGCGTCGCTGCCGTCGCGGCAACGGCACCAACGCCCGCTGTTTGGCAACCAAGAATAAGAAAAAGTGGGGGAAATCGGGGCCACCAACTTCGAATGCGGTGTTTTCAATCAGGGACTTTCGCCCGAGCAGCCGAGGCGGCCCCACGCATGCCGTTGCCAGGTGGCCGCCGTGCCCACGGCTCCCAGTGCACGACTTTGCCGTCCACTCTCCTCGTCCCCCCTGCCCTCATCCCGCCCCTCCATGGAGGTGCTCTCTGGGCGTCCCCGTCCTTTCACCCCGCGCTCCCCTGTTCTTCCCCACCCCCTCCCTTCCCCCACCCTCCCCCCTTCCCCCGCCCCCGCTGGCAGCCATGGCCTTCCCCTCCCCCACGGACCGGCGGTGGATGTGGGCGGTGGCGGGTTTTGCCGCGGGCCTCAGCACGGGGCTGCTGCTGCCAGCCCTGTGGGGCCCGACGGGGGAGCCGACGGTGGAAGTGGTACCGGGCGCCCCGGGGGGGGAGGGGGGAGAGGTGGGAAGTGCGACCGCCGCCGCTAAAGAGGCAGTGGCCGATGACCCCCCGACGGCGCCCGCTGTCGCTGCTGCCGGCGCCGCCGTCGCCGGCGCCCCCGCCAGTCCCGCCGCCGCCGACGCGTCGGCGGCAGAGGATGGGGTGACGGCCGCGCCCCCCCCCGCCCCGGTGGCGCGGTCGCCGCCCACCGTCCGCATCAGCAGCCTGACGCTCTACCCCATCAAGTCGTGTGCGGGGGTGTCGGTCCCGTCCGCAACGGTCTCATCGCGGGGCTTTGTGAATGACCGCGCCTTTCTCATCGTCGACTTTACGGGCCGCTTCCTGACGCAGCGGAAGCTCCCCCGCCTGGCGCTCCTCACCCCCACCGTCCGGGTGGAGCCGCCGTCGCCCATGGGGCCGGGCGGGGACGTGCTGGTGCTGGCCGCCCCGGGCGTCGCGCCGCTGGACGTGCCGGTCACCCCCGTGGCGGGGGGGGGCAAGGGCCGGCCCCCGCCGGTGGAGGTGGTCGTGTGGCGCGACACGGTGGCGGCGGTGGATCAGGGCGACGCGGCTGCCGCGTGGCTGGCCGCGTTTTTGGAACAGCCGGGTGTCCGCCTTGTGGTACGTTGTGGGGGGGGAGGGCGTGTGGGTCACGCGCGGGGTGAGGGGGGTGACCGGCGCAGGGTGGACGGTGTGCGTGGGCCGTGCCGCGCGGTGGCGGTCGTGGTGGTGGCGGCGTTGGTGGTGTCGACGACGGTCTGTAGGTGGCGGTGGTGGTGGCGGTGGGGGTGGTGGTGGTGGTGGTGGCGGTGGCGGTGGTGGTGGCGGTGGCGGTGGCGGTGGCGGTGGCGGTGGTGGTGGTGGTGGTGGTGGTGGTGGTGAAGGTAACATTGGGTGCCTTCCGTGCCAATAGCTTCGGCCGGAGCGCGTACCGCAAGCTGAAGCTGACGTGTTGTGTTGGATTCCATCGCTGTCGACCTCTTCTCTTGTGCCGCCAACCCTTGCCTGCTCCCCTCCCCACTAGCGCATGGCCAATGACGCCCGCCGACCGGTGGGGCCCGGCTTCACCAACGGCCCTCCGGGCGCTTTCCAAGTCGCCTTTGCCGACCGCTACCCGTGGCTGCTCGCCTCTGAGGCCAGCCTCGCGGACCTCAACGACCGTATGGCTGCCGAGGCTGCTGCCATCACCGCTGCCGCCGCCGAGCCTGTGGCGGCGCCAGTCTTTGACATGCGGCGTTTCCGTCCGAACGTGGTGGTCGCCGCCGCGGACGGCCCCGACGCGGCGCCGCTGCCGCCGTGGGTGGAAGACACCTGGAAGCGCCTGTCGGTGGGGGCGCCTACCGCCGCCGCGGCCGCCGCCACAGACGGCGGGGCGGCGGACGCGGCCACGCCGGTTGTCTTCCGGGTGGCCGAGCCGTGTGACCGCTGCAAGGTGCCTACCCTGCGGCCCGACGAGGGCGCTTTTGACGCGCCCGCCGTGGCCGACGTGTACCATCGCACCATGGACAAGACGCGGCGGGTGGGCAGCAAGGTCATGTTTGGGATGAACCTCGTGTGTGACAGCGCCGTGGGCGCGACCGTGTCGGTGGGGGACATTGTCTCGGTCGAGGCGGCGCCCAACGGGGACGCCAACGGGGGTGACTAGTGGAGGGCGCACACGGCGCGCGCGGTAGGGATGGGGAGGTGGTCACACCCCGCCCGCCCCCCTGTGGGGGACACGCGTCCTACCATGTCGTTTCTTTTTCCTGTACACGTGGCGGTCAGAAGCACCCTCTAGGTCGTCGCGGAACCCCCCTGGCCGTGCGGTCGGGAGGCCGGCTGCGCTACACACGCGGCAGCGTGCGGGGGCTCGCGCTGCCCTTGGCAAGAATGCGTGGAGCCGCGGCGTGGGCATGTATCGCCCAGAGGGGCACGCATAGCGGACCAAAGAGCACCATGTCATGAACTGTGCATTTCGTGTAGTCCCCTTCACACAACATGGGGTGGGGCCCCTACTCGTTCTTGCCCGTTTTAACCGCGGCCGCCGCTGCAGGGGGCGCCCCCCCCGCCGCACCGGCCCCCCCCCTGCGAGCGCGGGAGGCCACGGCGCGCACCAACCCCCCCCCCGCGAGCGCCCCCACCAGCGGCGCCGCGACATAGACGCCCAGGCGGGGAAACGCCCCCCCCCCCGCGGCGGCGAGCGCCAACGCCATGGCCGGGTTCATCGACGCGCCACTCACGCCCGCCCCCGAAGCGATGAGCGCCACCACCAGCGCCGGCGCTGCCGCTAGCGCCAGCAGCCGCATCCCTGTCGCGGGGGGGGGAGGCGCAGTGGGGGTGGCCTTCAAGGCGCCGCCGGCAGCGGCGGCGGCGGCGGCGCCACCAGCGGCGGCGGCGCCACCCCCCCCTCCGGCCACCCCGGCCGCCCGGGAAACGGAGGGTGTCGCCGCGGGCGTCGCCGGCGGCGGCGGCGGCGGCGCGTCGCCCAGCAGCCGCGGCAGCAGCAGCAGCCCCGCACAGAGGGCGGCGGTGAGGGCGGCCTCGGCAGCCGCCGCGGTAGTCGCACTGACGCCCGCCGCGGGCGCCGGCGGCGCCAGCAGCCCCGCCGTCAGCGGCGAGCGGGCGGGCGCGGCCGCCCACGCGGCGGTGACGGCGAGCGTGTGACCCGCCAGCTGCGCGGGGAGGGCCAGCGCGAGCTCCCAGAGCGAGAGCTGTACCCCGAAGAAGGGGGGGGGGGGGGGGGGTGGGGGGGGGGGGAGGAAAGGGGATGGGGAGGGGAAAAAGCCGTAAAAGTGTGGGCGCTGACCGGCGTCCAACGCCACCGGGTGACAGCGCCCCGCGGCAGCATGGTGAGTAACCAAGCAGGCGCTCGGCAGAGCCCCTCTCGCGTCCACGCAGGCAGCCCGCCCACCCCTCGCCGCCCTGAACGGTACCCGTCGGGGCGCCTCTGCAAACCTCTATGGGCCCTCCTTTGCTCCCACCCCCGCTTCCCTCACCACCAACAATCCCGCCTCCTCCTCAACCCCCTCTGCCCGCCTGCCACACCACACTGGAGCTCCCGACGCACCTGCCCCGCGACGGTCGCCGCCACCGCAATCGCCGGGTTCATGGTCGCCCCAAAGCCCAGCCCCAGCCCCTCCCACGCCACCATCAGCGGCAGGAGGGCCGACAGGAAGAGCCCAAACGGCGGCACCGCCACCGCCGGCGGCGGCGCCACCCCCACCGCCGCCGCGGCGGTCGCCGCGGCGGCGGCCAGGCGCGGAAACGCCGCCGACGGGGAGGCGGCGTGCAGCGCCGGCGCATGCGTGGCGCCCAGCACGCCCAGCACCGCGGTCGTCCACAGCGCCGACGCGGCCACCTCGCGGAGGAGGATGGTGCGCGCGGCGGGGGCGCCGCTGCCGCCGGGTGCCATGGGGGGCAAGCGACAGGGGGGGGGGGGGGGGGGGGGCGGGAGGGACGGGGAAGGGACCCCGCGACGGAAGGAGGTGGGCGTGGGCGTGTGGCGCGTGGGCGTGGAGGGCGGGAGAGACAGCCGCGACGTGCAGGGGGGGGGGGAGGAGAGGCGACTGGCACAGGGCGGCGGCGGGCACTGGATCCCAGCGTGCAGCGGCTCGTTCTGGCAAGAGAGCCGCGGCGGTCGCTCTGCTCCCAATGCCGGCAGCAGGCTGGCGTCGTCGGCGACCGTCCAGCCGCGCCTCGCCAGCCCCGTCGGCGCCAAGCGGGGGGGTGCAGAGACGGTCTCGGTCAGGGGGAACGAGCCGCCAAGACGGTGGCTAAAGTACGAGGTGGTCAGCGCGTCGCCCACCCAGACCCCCTACAGGCAGCTGCCAGTGGGGCCTGGACGTCGTGGCAGGCCAGTCAAGCGGCCATGTGCCTTATTTTCATTCTATTTTTATGGTTTATTTACGTCTCACACGTGGACACGCACACACACACACACACACATACACACACACACAGGCTCGGGTATATACCATGCACACACACGAGCTTTTTGTCTTGATTAGGGATGCTTTTGATTATTGATTTGCGCTTTGCGGGCTATATGAAAAGTTTTAAAGTTTTCGAATGTTTTTGCTCGACCAGGAAGGAGGCAGTGGAGCGAACGGCGTCCTCTCGCATGACTGCGGTCGTCGGACTTCCAGAAGCTGCACTATAGATGGCACTATTGATGGCGACGTATTATGGTGGAGAGGGACCGCCGGGGGGGGTAAGGAGATGGCACCACCTTGACCTGAATGGGGTTTGAGGGTGGCGGCGTGGCGAGGCGTCCTTGCGCAGGTCTCTCATGTGAGCGGGGAAGAACGGCGCGAGAGAAGAGATCGTGCGGGGAGGTGGAAAGGTCTCTTGCAATATAGAAATGGGCGAGTCATTGAGGGGAGCAGGGGCGCAGGGCGCGGCGGAGAGGGTCGCGGCTGTCCAGCAACCTGCCCCCCCTACTGCACGCAATGAAGCCAAGCGGAAGGAGGGGCAGAGGGCTGCCGAAAGCGTCGACGGCGCTCCCTCCGCCCCTTCAACCGCGCGCCCGCGACGGAGGTCGATTGCCACCCCCGCCGCTGCCGAGGGGCCTGCGCCGCAGGGTGCGACGGGGGCCGGGGCGTGAGCGCCGGTGTCCGCCACGGGCAGGAGGTGGGGGCCTCGACGCGGCCGGCGGGGCGTCAGCGGCGCTCGCGGACGCACTTACAAATGTAGTAGGGGGTGGCGGCGGCCCCATGGGCGGTGACTCGACCCCGTCCGCGGCAGTGACTCCTCCCCGTCAGCGGCGGTGACTGCGGCTGGGAGCCTGTCGGCCGGCGCTGCTGCCAGTGCCCCTGCCACCACGCGCGCCGCCGCCAGTGTGGGCGGCGCGGACCAGGTGAAGGCTTGCATCGAAGCGGGGGCTGCGGCAGTGGTGTTCGCGGCCGCCGCGGCGGGGACAGGCGGCGGTCGCGGCGACGGTAGCGGCGGCGTCGTCGGCGGCTGTTCCGGCGACGACGGCCGTCGGCAGCAGTGGCCATGCTGGGGGGGGGGGGGGGGGCTCTCGGCATGACGCGGGGTGCGAAAAAAAAACAAATGGTGATGGCGGTGAATGTGGAGGGGGAGCCTGGACATCCGACGGGACGAGGTACTGTATGGGGGCAGCCCCAGGGACGGAAAGGTGAAGTGAGGGGCGCGGCGACCACCAGAAACCTGCCCCTGGCCAAAAGAATACGTCCAAGTCGAGGTGATGATGAATTTTCAAACTATTCTTCCCATGCACGGTGAAATATGTGAATGCAGTATTCCGGGGAATCTATTGGCTGAAGGCCAAATGCCCTCGTACGCTGTGAGCCGGTACATACTACATGCGGCTAGGAATCGTCGAGAGCGGTCGCTCCCGTCCATCAGTTACTGAACGAACCTGGGCCAGGTCGGATTCTATTGGCCGGAAGAGTACTGGAGAAATTTAGAGCTCGTGTGTACATGGTATCGGGGCCCACACACACACACACACACACACAAACACACACATATACACACACAAACACACTCACACACACACACACAATGGTCACAGCGCGGCACAACTGCGCCCGCCCCACCCCCCCCATCCGTATCCTTCGAGCCCCCGACACAAGCGGGTCGACTCTGTCAGCGCCGACGTCCCCCCCCCAACCCGAGCACCTCGCCCAGCGCCGTCACCACGCGCCCACTCCGCCGCGCGGGGGCCTCAGTCCACATCGGCTCTGCCGGCGGGGGGTCCCCGCGGTGCAGCGCAAGCATCGCCGCACCGGGCCCGCCGCGGCCCGGCATCGGCCGCACATAGGTCCCGTCGGCCCGCAGGTAGTTCTCTCGCCAGTTCCCCGCCGGGTCCACATGGTGGTGCCAAAGGACGTGGAACCGCGTGGCGGCAAAGGAGCGGAACAGCTGCGGCTCCCCCGTCGCGCACGCGCCACAGACGTAGAGTCTCCCCCGCCCGTGTCGCAGCGCCATGTGGGCAGCCAGCCGGCGGAGCGACGGGTAGGGTGGGCGCGGCCGGATGCACAGGGGGCACGCCCACGAGCGGCCGCCCGCGTCGGCTGGGGGAGGGGGCCCGCCGGGCGGCACCCGCGCGGTGCGGGCCACCACCCACCGCGGGGGGCGCGCATTGTCGGCGCCGCGGCGCCGCGGCTGCGGCGACGGCGGCGACGGCGGCGGCGGCGGATCGATGGTCAACGCCCGCAGGCGGGAGCCGGCAGCCGCCCAAGCCGGCCCGTCCATGAGGGTGCCTACCCAGTTGCCAGCGGCCACTGCGTCTTCCGACGTCAGTCGGCTGGGAATCGGCACCACCAGCGGGGGGTAGACGAGACGCGGCGCGCCGGGGCGGTGTTCTCGCATCCGAGGGCCTGAGGGGATGACCCCCTGCTCAATTTGCATAGGCACATCCGAGTCTGTAGAGGAGGTGCTCAACGACAGCGCCGTCGCGCGCCACGTCGGCGCGCTGGCAGCACGTTGACGGGGGCGGGGGGGGGCGTCCCGGCCAGACGAGGCTGTGCCCGCCGCTGTTGCCTGTGCCGGTGCCTGCCGGGTGCCGACCGCCGCCGTCGCCGATGCCGCCGCCGTCGCCGCTGCCGCCGACGTCGCCGCTGCCGCCGCCGGTACCGCAGGCGCCCTCCCAGCTGGACCTCCGGTCGATGGCATCGGCGACAGCCAGAACTGTTCGCCCACGAGGCGCTGCCCCGCTGGGTTGGCAATGACGATAATATCGCCGGGCATCAGGCGGGCGCGCACCGGGCCGGGTTCCACCAACCCCCTGAGTTCGGCTGTCGCGCGTGTATCCCGGTAGCCGACCATTAACGCCGACGACGCTATATCCTCGTTGCTCGGTGGGGCCCAGCCATACCGCGCAAACGCCTGAGACGCAGTCATGATCGTGCCGACGCTAGACAGTGGCGAGGTGGACGCGCCGCTCGACTCAGACGACGTCTCTGCCGCGACCGTCGCCGGTGCCGGCTGGGCGCTGACCCCCGCCGGCGCCGCCGGCGCCGCTGCCGCCGCTGCCGCCGCTGCCGCCGCTGCCGCCGCTGCCGCCGCCGTTGTTTCGTCGGAAGTTGACATAATGCGTCGACGGGGCGACGGCACTGCCCCCCGAGAGCGACGTCGTCCCCACGGCAGTGTCCTACAAGTCAGCGGGTGCAGGGAGCATCATAGAGCCGCCGTCACCTCCTGCACCGTACCCAGAGCCACCACGAGGGGAGTTTGCCGTGGGGTCGACCTCAAGCGCGGGGGGGGGGCGGCTGATGAGGTCAAAGGGCCCACAACAGGATCAAAAGGGGAGGGGGAAAGTGGGGGTGGGGGGCTGGAGGCCGCAGCAGGCGGCGAAAGAGGAGCCAGCGCCAGGGGGGAGAAGAGTCGGAGGAAGGGGCAGCGACGTCACACACTGGGGCGACCGCGGAAGCAGGTGCCGGGGGCGTCGCGTCCGGGTGGATGGCAGGCGGCGACGGCGACACCACCAACACCTGGTGAGCGGCTGCCGGCGTGACCACCACGCCGCCAAGGCAAAGACGGGTGGGCGCCGCAGACAGTAGCCGCACCCTTCCCCCGTGGAGAGGGCTGGGGAAGAGGCCCCACCGTAGCAACGTGAAGACGGTAACGACAGGGGGGGTGGCCGGTCGAGGAAAGTCCGCGTCGGGGTGGCCTCAAAGGCGGGAACGGAGGGGGGGGGGGGGGGGGAGGGGGGCGCTCCCGTGGGCAGCCCCCCGCCCCCAACGGGACGGCGGGAGGGGTGGCGGGGGGCGGTCACAGTGACGGCTCCCCATCGGGCGGGGCCTCTCCCTCCCACCCTCCCCCCCCCCGCCCCGATGACCCACCGGCCGGTGGGCATGTGAGGGCGGGCAGGTGGATCTTGAGGGGAGGGCGGGAGCGGGTGGGATAGAGAGCGCGGGCGCAGCCAGCGGCGTGTCGCCCCCCCCACCGCATGGCGGTGCGGCGGCGCGCGGCAGCAACGGCGGCGGCGGCGAGGGCGGGTCTGCCGCGGCATGGGGGACTCGCGTCCGCGTAGGGAGGCGGAAAGCGTTCAAAAGACAAGCGGGAGATTAAAAAGGGCCGGGGAGTGGGGGCGGGGTGGGGGGGGGGGGTGGGCACGGCAGTGCGCGCATGTCGGTGGGTGGGCGCACGTGCACGGCAGCGTGCGCCCGCGCTTTTTTTGGATCGTCCGTCTCGTGGCGGGGATGTAATGTGTCTCGTGAGCGACTGCGCCTTCCTCTTTCCGCCCGTGAATCATTCACGCCCTACGTAGCTCTTAAAATATCTAGCTTGTCTGCCCCAATAACCGTCCACTGCCCCTAAACGATCCATGCCACGTGGCCCACATGTACGCCCACACTTATAGTGCGTCCCGTAAAAAGTAGACGTGCACGTGTCGTGATCCTGTCAAATATCGGGAGCTGGACCAATCAAACCCACACTGCACGACCTGTGCACGTCCACTTTTTACGGGACGCCCAATAGCCCTCTGGACCGCCATGGAGGCGATATTGCCACTCGGTCGCGGTTCGTGCTCCTTCGGTTGCCCGCATGTGTTTGTCTCCCCCCACTGTACCACACATACTCCGCGTCTCGGACATCCCCCTCCACCCTGCCATAAGTACCATTGACCCACCGCGGGTTCCCACCACCACCACCACCACATGGTCGTCGACCGCAACGGTGGTGCCTTCCGGCGTGGCGCAGCGTGGCCACCCGACGCTGCGGTGGTGGATGACGGCCGACCAACAGATCGCCATCCGCGCGCAGGAGGCGTGCCCGCTCTTCTGCCGGCCCTGCCGCGGCGGCAGCCACACCCCACCAGGCCACGGCGCTCGCCGCCAACGGGACCGCCGGTCAGCGCGGGGACCGCCAGGGGGGGGGGATGACGCCACTACCTACAGGGCGGCGCGCGCCAGCGCGGGGTGCCCGCGTCGCCGCCACAACGGCCCGCGCTGTGTGCCCGGCCGCCACCGCCGCACACGCGTGGCGCGTTCCCCCATTGCCTTGACGGCGCCGCCGCCGCCGCCTCGCTGCTGCGAGCGCATACAGCCGCCCCTGCCGGGCGGGGCGGCGGCCAGGTGGGCCGACCGCCACACGCCAAAAAAAACGCCCCCCTCGTGACACCCCGCGTCGGCCGACGGGACGGGTGGTGGCGGCGCGCGCCTTGATGTGCGCCACCCGCCGCGATGGCCCGCCGTTGCCGCCACCGCAGCCGCACCCACCCCCACCCGCACAGCGTCGGCGGGCCACTGTCGCCGGTGGGCGCATCAAACAGGCCGCAGAACCGGCGGCGGGGCGTCCGTCACGGGAGCTGGCCAGAGGGGGCAGACACGGGGCATGCCCGCCAGCATCTCGGCCCGGAAGGTGGGGGCGGTGGTGGCTAGGAGCGGCCGTCACCACGGGCGGCAACCGGCAAACGAGGGAGGCGGCCTGGGCGGCGGCGGCGGCGGCGGCGGCAATTCCGCCCCGCTGACGTTGTCCGCCCGGTCCGTGCCGGGACCCCGCTTTGTTGTGGACATTGTCCCTGTCTCTCTCTTTTTGCCGCGTGCGCCCATACACTCCAGAGTGGTGCGCCAGCTATCGCACATTCCTTTGTCGCTGCCCGCGCGAGTCAGCTGACGTACTACCTGCAAGGGTAGCTGCCCGCGCCCGGGCAGCGCCTAGGTACATACCCATGTACCCCAATCGCGCGTCGTAGCGGCAACGTTTTCTTTTTTTGTCGCCAACCGCCGGGGTGCCACGCCGCCTCCCCGTACCGGTGGCCCAGCACACAAATGCGGCGTCGGTAGGCGGGCTGCTCCAGGTCTCAGCTGCGCCCCCTTGTCCATCCAACCTCATCCTCACCCCTTCCCCCCCCTCCACCCCCACCCCCAGCCACATCCCCTGTTCCTCTGGCGTCCGCCTCCTCCCATCCCTCCCATCCCCGTTCTCAGTCTCAGATCTGCTCCGCCACCCACGTGCCGTACATCTGCCCCATCTGCGGGAAGGCGTCCAGCCCAAACCGGCGGATGGCCGTCGGCGGCGCCGTCGCCACATCCGCCGACGTCAGCGCCGTCCCCGAGTCGGTGCCCGCGTCCCACAGGCCGAGGCCGCCGCGGACCGCCGGCAGCCACGACGTGCCATTGCACAGCTGCACGCGGGACATGCCGACAAACCAGTCTGGGGAGGGGGCGAGCATGGACGCGCCCGACAGGAGGCTCGCGCCCGCCTCTCCATTGGCCGTCACGGTGAGGGACTCGGTGGTGACGGGCGGCACGGCCGCCGGCGCGCCCGTGTCCCACGACGCCACGTGGCCGGCCGCCTCGTACGCGGCCAGCGACGCCCGCATCGCGGCGGTGCTGCCCGTCTCGGCCACGTCCTTCATGCCCGGAGTGGCGTAGCCACCCGGCAGCCACATCGTGTAGGCGTCCGTGTGGGCGGCCACGTTGATGGGGGAGAAGTGCGCCGACGGCACGTACGAGGCGGGGTGGCTGGCGGCCGTCCACACAAAGTTGAAGGACACGCGGTAGGTGGGCGCGCCCGTGCACGCGCCGGTGGCAAGGGCGGGCAGGGCGGCCGCCGCGACGGCGGCACCGGCGGCAGCCAGGAAGGTGCTGGTAGTCCTCATGGTGGTGCAGGGGGGGAAGGGGGGGGGGTGATGCGGCGCGGAAAGTGGAGTGGTGCGAGGAGGTGGCAGAGGTGAGGAGGGAAAGAGAGAGGTGGGAGGGGAGGCGGAGCGCGGTCGGCGTCAATTGATGCGCGGAAGGATGGGTGGTGGTAGAGAGTGGGGCTGCGAAGAGATGAGGCAGGTGTGTTGTGCTGGATGGTCGGGACGGAGCGTTCTCCCCAAGAGCCAGCAAGCGTGGCAATTTATAGCCGCCGGCGCCTCAGCTCGGGTGGCACGGTGGCTGTGTGGAGAGGGGGCGGTGCATCGGTCCGCGAGGTGGCGCATGGGGAGCGTCGCTGCGGGCGGACAGGGCAATCCCCGCGGCCGTGGCCCCCCCGCAGCAGTCGTGCAGCACGCAGGCGCGGGGAGAAATTCTCCTCACCCCGTAGCGCGCCCCCCCATTGCGCACCCCGCTCGGGGCGGGCCGCCCCAAACGGGCGCTCGCTTTGCGCTTCCTCGCCGGCCGCCCGTGCACTGGGGGAGCGCCGCGTCGGCACTGCTGCAACGCTACCGTACCCGGCGCGGGTGGGCTTCGCGATCCTTGCCAGCAGCTCTTCCCGCGTGTCTGCCCATGCACCTGACCCGCGAACGAGGCGCTACATACGCGATGCGCCTCCGTGACGAGGTGATCGGCGCCCACGCGTTTCCCGTCGGGAAGCGGAGGGGGCGTCCTGCTCACGAGTCATGATTGGATTCGCCGTCGAAACGCGGGCACAATGCATGCAACGCCACTGACAAGTGCGCACCACGCAAGATGCATTTACAAAGCGACCGGGAGGATCAAATACGGGTGGCCGCGTCGATCCGGGACCGACAGGATCTGCGACGTGGCCGCGATCATCGCAGAACTTCGGCGCGATGGGGCGCTCGCGGTGACCCCCGTCGACTTCCTTCCCACCCCCGCACTGTGCAGCACTGCTATCGCCTGTCAAAAATTTCTTGCTTTTTAGGGAAATTCTCGAGCAAAAACCAGCATAAAACCTGCATCGACCCCCCCTCAAGGCATCATTGACTCCGTTTTTACCCCCGCTTCTTGCTTTTCTGCCTATAACAGCTCGGGCGATTGGTAGTCGCCACCTCCCTAGATATGACCGGAAGCGCACGGGGCAGGAGAGCACTCTCGTGAAGCGCAAAGAAGCGACCGACCATCGCTACGCTTGGGAGCAATGCTTATACAAACGGGTTTAAAAACCGCGCAATATCTCGCACTGGTCAAGCAAAAACCTGCGCGACGACAGCATTCGAGGGTCTGCACGGAAAAATCTCTCCGCCTTGCCGCGCAATATCTCGCACTGGTCAAGCAAAAACCTGCGCGACGACAGCATTCGAGGGTCTGCACGGAAAAATCTCTCCGCCTTGCTCCACATCTACAACGTGAATTCTGACCACTGGAACGCTCCGTCCAGCAAACAGCAGCGCCACCGCTGTTGTCATTGGTTGACAGAACACCGACAGCGGCCGTCGTGTCGGTCATCCTGGGGGAGAATCTTGGGCCTCAGCCCATCCCCTCGATCAGAAGAGCAAAATTCTGCTCGAGCCCTTCATTTTCGTGCTCAAGCAGGGCAAGAATTTGCACAACGAAGCAAGAGATCTGGCCAAAATTGGGCTTGTATCTTGACAGGAGATAAGCAGTGCTGCGCTGCAGGCACAGCAGTCGCCCGCTTCCCTCCCTCCTACTTTTGGGGGGGCCGACTTGTCCGCCCTCGCCGCCATACTCGTCGCCGTCGCCGCCGCCTCGGCCGCCTCTGCCGACACCACCGCCGCCGCAGCCGCCGCGGCGGCCGACCCCCCTACCGGCGGTGGCCGCTGCGGCCGACGTGCCGGCGTGGCCACTCGCGCAGACGGCGAGAACAACCCCCGCCGCCTTCCCCCAACTCGTCCTCGGCCGCGCCGACCACGCGTGGCCGCTCGACGCTTTAGTATCGTCGCGGACGATGCCACCCGCGGTGGCGTCGCGGGGGCAAGGGCATCAGGGGAGGGCGCGGTGGTGCCCCTCCCGCCCGCGCCCGCTAGAGGCGACTGCACCCTCATTTTGTCCGCCCTCTCCATAGGGGGCGAGCCCGTTCTGATGGCGCCCGCGGGCGAGGCAGCTCGGGAGGCGAAGAGTGTGTCGCCTATCACTTCATTAGCGGTGGCCGCGTCGCCACGCAGCCGCTGCCACACCCCCCGCCACAGGGAAGTATCAGCGGGGGGAGCGGCTGCGGCGATGGTGGTGGTGATCGTGGTGACGGTGGTTGTGGCCTGGTGGTGACGACAGTGGCGGCGGTCGCGGCTCCGTTGACCATGCGCATGTGGTCGTCACGGTTGCTCTTCCTGGCTGTTCGAGGGCAACTTGTCCGCGCTGCGGGTGGCGGCGATGGGTGCCGCAATCGCGGCGGCCGGCCGCCGCCGAAATCGCCGTCAGGGCAGCCCGTGTCAAGGCGACGGCGGCGACCACTGAGTTGGTCGCTGCCAGCCACATTGCGTATCGAAGTGACTAGCAAAGCACAGAGGCTAGAAGAGCGCCCTCCAAGAGGCAGGCAGAGCATTCGCGGTCTTCCACGTCCTTGACAGGCCCGGCGGGTGCACCAAGAGAGACATAGAACAAAGAAAGTCGTTGCCGTGGTCTGGTGGGCGAGCAAAAAGAAAAGAAGAGTACAGGCGCCGTCAGGTGTGACGGCAGCGACGCTTGCTGCCGACATCACTGTTGATGCCATCACCGCCGTCGCCGCTACCGCCCACCGAGCTCTCACTGCCGTCGTTGGCGGTTGTCTGCCCGCTTGAGCCGCCGCCTGCCTCGCCCACTGGCAGCGGCGGTGGGGGCGAAGGCGGCGGCGGTGACGGTGATGCCGGCCCGGCACTGCAGACCGCCACCACTGGCGCCGCCGCCGACGCGCCCCTCCAATGCGGACTCCGTCACGACAGCGCGAGTCAAGGCGACGGCGGCGACCATTGAGTCGGTCACCGCGAGCCATGCACCTCTAGCTGACTGCAGCGCGTCGGCGGCCCCTGCGACCTCACGAGCCGGGTTGCCACCCTCGGAGGCGGCCGCGGCGGCACGGACCCGTTGGGGTGCTCCCCGAAGACCAGCGTGCGGTATGGACGGCCCAAGCTGGATGGCTGATGGCGGGCGGGGGGGGGGGGGCGCGGAGGGCACATGGGGAGAGGCAGCGGGTGAGGGGAAGGGGGGTGGTTTGAGGGGGGCGGGAAGGCGAGAGCAGACTGGCCGTGTGTCCAGCGCGAGGCACTGAGCACAGGCACGCCGACCATGGCTACCTGGAACGCCTATTGGTAGAAGCCCCCTTCCTGTTATGGCGTGAAGAACGACCGCGCGGCACTCCATCAGGATTTCTTCCTTATCGTCCCCCCCCCGCGCCCCGTCCAAGGTCATTGCGCCGCGGGCGCAAGTCCTCCGTGGAAGTCCCTCCAAAGCTGCTCTCCCCAATGTATCCCCGGCGCTCTCCGCGCATGGACATCGCCACCTCGACCGTTGGGAAAGGGACGTTGCAAACAGGGCGTCTACAGTACCCCACTGCGCCCAGGTCACACGCAGAGTAATCGATGATGTCTACGTGGCGGCCGTTGCCATGACAATGAGAAATCAACATAGGTAATGGACAAGGTCATGCAATGTTATCTGGGCGCCATTCTGCTCAAGACCAAGACGGATTTGGGGTTGTACAGTCGGTATCCAAAATTAATGGCCCACGCTGGGAGGTCACTTTTTGGCACCAAATTGATCATGGGCGTGATCCAAAAAACGGCCTCTGCGGCACCGATCTGCGGCGTTCACTTCACTTGGGCGCAGCGCCTGCCCAGTACCGTGCTATAACGAAGCGTCCGTAGCTTCGCTGCCCGTGCAAAAAAGACAAAAAACAGCACGATGGCGAAAACCGGCAGGACGCGCCTGTGCCCTCAGGAGATCGGCGCCATCAATATGATGATGGGGAACAAGATGTCGAATGGTGCCATCGCCAGGGCCCTGGGCCTCAACAAGAGCACGGTCGCCTACACCGCTGCCATCGCCCGGCGTGCCGGCGCCGACGTCCGCAAGAACGGCAGGGGTCGCTCGAGGCTGCTGAGCCCCCGCGAGCTGCGTGGGCTCTGTCGGCTGGTCGACGAGAACCCATTTGCTTCTATCGCTGAAAGAACGGAGAAGGTCAACAACGAGCGCACCAGCACGACTGGCGGGCCGGCGCTGCGCCAGATCTCTCCCCGCACGGTGCGGAGGGCGGTCAAGGCGCTTGGGCTGTCCTCCTGCACCCCCGCCAAGAAGCCGTTTGTGTCGGCCGCCAACAAGCGCAAGCGGATCCAGGGGGGCAAGGACCACCTGATCTGGTCCTACCAGTGGGCCTGGATTCTCTTTTCGGAAGAGAGCTCCTTCCAGGTCCGCCAGCCACAGTCACGACGTGTGTGGCGCCAGCGCGGCCAGCGCTTCCAGACAAAGAACCTGCGCCCAACGTTCAAGAGCGGCCGGTAAAGTGTGATGGTGTGGGCCGCGTTCTCAGCGCGTGGGCGGGCCCCTCTGGTGCGTGTGGCAGGGTCTATGAATGGGGCATCCTACGTGGAGCTCCTGGACAATGTCGTTCTGCACTTCCTCTGCGCGGACTACGGGGCGCCCGATGGGGAGCTCTCTCAAGAGGATCTGGCGCCATGCCACACTGCCAAGGTGGCCAAGACGTGCAAGGAGGCTCTCGGGTTGGGCAAAGCCCTGACCTCAGCCCCATCGAACACGCCTGGGCGGACCTCGAGCGTTCGCCTGCGTGCCCGCTCCGTGGCGCCCAAGCCAAAGGATGAGCTCTTCGCAGCCCTCCAAGAGGAGTGGACAGCGATACCGGATGCCTATTTCAAGAAGCTCACGGAGAGCAAGTGCCGACGTGTGCGAGGGGCGGTGGCGGAAAATGGGGCTGGGACCAAGTAGTTGCGCGTTTATTGCAGTGGAGACGGACGGTTGCATTTCGTCATTAAAAATCTCAAGATCTGACGGTCGGGGTGGGCCATTAAATTAGGATACCGACTGAACATACACTTACTCTCCGTGTCGGACACACTTCGGGGCTTGGCACAAACACCGAATTTTCTCATTTGGCTGGGCACAAAAAGTGTGCGAAGGGTCCGCATATTCCTTACAGTGCGTGGACACGAGGAAAGAAATACAATCAAGTTCGTACTTCACTCCAGTTCTCTGAGCCGTACGCTTGGGTATCACGCCCGCGAAACAGGGGCATGACGTGCGATCACGCCCGATCACGCCCAATCACGTCGTAATCACGCCCTTTTGTCCGCGTGTCACGCGCATAGTAGCCCACCTGCCAGCTCGGGCTTACACACGTTATATCATACATCTTGCTCCAATTGATACGTACTGATCGCATCTTGTACGTACCACGTGGAGTCAAAGATCTTGCAGAGCAGCACAACTGGTGCCGTCGAGTGCGACCCGCCGGTGTTACCTGCCGCCCACGCTCTACCTCTGCCGCCCGTGGCCGCCCGCTCGGCTCCATCAACCGGCGCCAAAGTGCCGCAGCGACGCAACAGCGCGCTGTAGTTGGCTATTGCCTCCTCATCGGAGAACCCTCGCTCTGTGGCACCGCCGTCGACATCATGGGCGTCAAGCTCGTCATGTGTTGGCTCTCCCATCTGACTGCACAAAGCGAGCTCCTCCCACAGCTCGTTCCCCAGCACCCGCCCCGTGGATTGCAGCTCGTCCAAGTCGTTCAAGGGAACCGTATCTGGTGCGTAAACTCCTAAGGGCGGCTGAGAAGAAGCACTGCATGTGGCAGTATTGGCCCCTAGGTAGGGGGGCAACACGTGGCACGCAAGGGGCGGCAGGCCACTAGCCTGATCCGTTCCTCCCCCTGCATTTGGGTCCATATTCCCTAAGTTTGGAATAGTTAGCTTAGCAGTAAATCCAACTTGGATTTGAGGGTTTTCTGCATTTATCGTCTTGAATTTTCGTGTGGCCCGGTGAGCAGGTGCTGGGGTGGGAGATTCTGAGTGGCGAGATTCTGAGGGGACCCTGGGGGGATAAGGGGAGGGACAGCGGGGCTTGGCCCTGCGTCCCCGTCCCGACCAAGAAGCTGTTGGACCACACACCATCTTCTTGTTTGTCAGTGGGGGGATTGCCCCACAACAGAGATAGAGTGGGTGCGACTTGCACTTCTTCCGGTTCCCCCGACACGGGAGGCAGCCCTTGTACACCGCCCCAACTTGGGTGTCGCGTGTGCGAGAGGTTTTTGCCACATTTGGTGGAGCAGCAGGGGACAGAGGTAAACTTTTCCTCCGGGTGCACCCGGGTGTAGGGGGCCCTCTGTCTCAGAGGAACGGTGGACTTGGATCGTGTCATACGGATCGTCAGCGAACATGGCTAGTTCGGACCCCCCGTCGTCCGGGGAGTACACGGGTGACGCACGTTCTTCAGAGCCTTCGAATACTGGTGAGACACAGGTGGGTTTACCTGGGGTCGCAGAGGGACTCGAGGTCCCTCAAGCCAGCAGGACTGGAAGTGCGGGCGGGCAACAGGCCACCCCGACTCAGTCGGGAGTTCACTCGAATGACACTTCTGATGTGGGTGGGCCGAAGTCTGGCCACCGCGTGGTAAGCTCAACGGGAACGTCCCAAGGGGTGAGGACTGTCCCCGCGGGTTCCACTCGGGTTGGAGCCAACTTTGGCTTGGAGCCGTCGCCAACTAGGCTTTCGGAGGACGGCGGACCTCCGTTGGTCGGCGATGGGCTTGCGCCCATGCCCCCGGTTGAGACCCCTGAGGAACGTGGTTACCCCTCAGGTGGACTTTCGGAGGCGGACCGAGACTCAACTGGAGTCGACAATCCACTCCTCGCGGAAACTGTCCGTCGGGAGGTGACCAATGTGTTGCGGCAGACTTTGCCGGACCTGGTGGTCACGATGACGAATACTATTCTGAATCGGATTGTGGCAAGTTTGCCAGATGGCCTTAATGTCCAGACCGGATTGGGGCTTTCGAGCCCGCAGGCGCAGGGGGAATCCCTCCTGACGCCTATTCCGGGTCGCCCCGAACAGGGGGCGACCCCTGTGACTCCCAAAGAGGGAGCCACACCATTCTCGGTGGGGCGTACGCCCGCCACGGGGGAGTTTCCCTCGGAAACGCCGGCGGCTACACCAAGCTCGCCGCGCCAGACTACAGGCACTGAGGGTCAACTTACCCCAGTGCCACAGCGGCTGTTCCCTCAACGTGAGGTGCCGCCCAAGATCCAGGTAGCCAACCCGGTCTACCAGAGGATCTTTGACTGTGAGACCTACGCCCTCCACAACAAGTCGGTGGCGTATGGTCCTGTCCAGGCCCGAGCCATGGGCCGTGCCAAGAAGAATGCACTTCACTCTTTTGGGCACAAAGCGGAGTGGGATGGAACTCCCCCCCTCCGTGTCTTTGAGTTTCTACGTCGTTTCACAAAAGCCTGTGACGGCAATGCCATAAATGAAGGCATGGCTTTATATATGCTACAGGAGTTTACGAAGGGCGACCTGCGGACAGAACTTATGTCCGTCATGCCCAGCTCCTCAAGTGGAGGCGCTGGTGAGGTGACGTCCTATTTGGAGCTCGTCAACTGGTTGTTGAGAGCCATGGTTGATGAAGCGGCGTTGGCTTCTCAAGTCGAGGAGTTTACGCAAGCCCATCAGGAAGAGGCCGAGGACGAGTTGTCCTTTGCGGAGCGAGTTCGTAAGCTCAACAATCTTTGTGGGTTTCTTCATCCACAAGCTGTGGTGAAGAGTCGGTTTGTGGAGGGACTCCATTGGTCAGTCCGGATGGAGACCCGGGAGCCCAACACTGCCCGGGCGACCCTGGCCGAGTTGGCTAGGTTCGCCTACCGCAGAGGTGAGGCCTACCGCAAGTGGCGGGAGGAACAACGCCAGGAGCGTCAGGCCTAGTTGGCCAAGGAACGCGAGGAGGCGCGCCAGGCCAGAGAGTTGAGAGAGGCACGCCGAATCCGCAAGGAAAGGGTGGTAGCTGCCGTGGGAACTTCCCAGGGTACCTCTTCGTCTTCCCCAGTCGGGAAGACCCCTCCGGAAACTGACAATCGGTGTTGGAACTGCAACTCCGATGGACACTGGGCATATGAGTGCCCCAAGTTGAGTAAACGCATCCAACAACTTGTTAGGAATGCGAGTAAGAAGTCGGCTACGAACGAAGTACGTTCACGCCGCGAGGGTGGGTCTCGACCGGTGGTGGCGGTCGCCACACCCTCGGCGGAGGAGGCGGACACGTCGTCCTCGGACTCGTCGTCTTCCCCTTCGCCCTCAGATTCGGACGCCAAGTCGGCGGGAAGCGAATGACCGTTGGAGCTGGCCGTCCGAAGCTCACAACGGCAGCCTCGGCCAAGTGGGTCAAGAGGACGAATCAACCGTGCCGGATACTGCGGCGACCTAAGGGAGTCCGCCCACCTCGGGTAGGACTCCCCAAGAACGTAAACCCACGTCGGGTCATCGCGGTGCTGACGGGTGAGAACTTCCAGGTGGCTGGACGGGTGCAACTTGCCCCCGGCCGTGCCTGCTGTGCCCGTATCGTACTTGATACCGGGTCAGGAGCCTCCTTGATACGCAAGTCGCTATTACCAAAGGAGATGAAGCTCCAACGCTGGAAGTCTAAAGCTGACCATCTGATCGATATCGATGGTGGGGTACTTCCCATCGTTGGTGCCGTGGCCCTACCAACTAGGTTGGGGACCCATGTGGTCGACGTGACCTATGGAGTAGTTGAGAATATATAGGTACCCCTGCTTCTGGGTACCCCTTATGTTGTTACAGAAGTGCTTTCGATTTGTGGCCCCGAGTATTGGGTCAAGTTGATGAATGGGGAGACCATCCCCATCCTTGGTAAGGGAAAGTCGGTGGCTCCTGTGACAGTCTCACAGTCGAAGCCTGTTTGCTCTGTGAGAGAAGGGTTTACTGCTACCCTGCGTTTAGCCCGTAAAGTCACGTTGCCCCCCAACTCGGTGGCGCACGTTGACGTTGTAACTGATTATACGGGGAACGGGTTGGTGCACCCTCACCCCCGTCTTGCTCGCAAGCACCAAGTGCATGCTGCCCTTGGCACGATGGACTCCAAAGCCGGGGTTTCGTGGAGGATCCAGGTTATGATCCTGAGCTCGTCGCCGAAGTACTTCAAGTCGGGAGCCAAGTTCGGCTATATCGACCAACATGAGGGACCGGTAGTAGCGGTCACCCTCAATGCGGGCGCAAGTAGCAACCCGAAGTCCGGGAAGGAGAAGCACCAAGCCAAGTCGGCCGCCTCTCCTCGGCCCCATGTGAACATGGAGGGTATTCCACCCAGGTTGAGGGTTCAAGTTGAACGCCTCTTGGACCAATATCACAAGTTGTGGGATGGTCAGTTGGGACTCATGAGAGCCACCCAACACCGGATCGAGTTGAAGCCCGGTGCACCCCCTATACGCCAACAACCGTATAGGGGAGGACCCCGTTCAAGGGCCCTCGTTACGGAGCAAGTCGCTCGCATGGAGGCCCTCGATGTGATTGAGGCAAGTAACGCCGAGTGGGCGAGTCCGGTGGTTATCGTCCCCAAAGTTGATGGGACCCCCCGGTTTTGTATCGACTACCGTAAGCTCAACGAGAGCACGGTGAAGGACAGTTATCCCCTACCTAGGATGGATGACTGTCTGGACTCTCTGGGGGAGGCAATCGTGTTCTCTACCCTGGACTGTAACGCGGGGTACTGGCAAATTCCCATTGCCCCGGAGGACAGGCATAAAACTACCTTTACCTGTCACTGTGGTACCTACCAGTGCAAGCGACTACCGTTTGGGCTGCGCAACGCGCCGGCAGCTTTCCAGCGCGCTATGGACATGATTCTGGCCGGAGTACGGTGGCAGATCTGTCTCGTGTACCTAGACGATATCATTGTGTTCTCCCGAAGTCCGGAGGAACACATTGGCCACCTTGGCCCGGTGTTCAAGCTACTTGCTGACGCCGGTGTGTCACTGAAGGCGAGTAAGTGCCACCTCTTCACTCAAGAGGTGGAATACTTGGGACATGTTGTCCGTCCGGGGTGCCTCAGTGTCAACAAGAAGAGCTTGAGGGCCATTCGCAAGGCTCAGTACCCCCGGACCCAGACCCAGATGAGGAGCTTCTTCGGGATGTGTAACGTGTACCGACGTTTAACCAAGGGCTTCGCCAAGGTGGCGAAGCCATTGATTGAGCTAGCTAGCTCAACGCTACCGAAGAACCTGCCTCCCCCAAGTCGGGTGGAGCAGGAATCCTTTGAGACTTTTCGGGACCTTCTGCTGAAGCCCCCTATCCTGGCTATTCCCAGGTTGGGAGGCCACTACATCCTGGATGTGGACGCTAGCTACGACCAACTTGGTTGTGTGTTGCTTCAGCAGCAGCCGGACAAGGAGTACTTGCCGGTGGGATACTTCAACAAGGGGCTGAACTCGGCCGGGAAGAACTACGGAGTCACCGAGTTGGAAGGGCTCGCAGTGGTGTGGGCGGTGACGTCACTTCGTCACTACCTAGAGGGTGAGAAGTTCCTCATCCGCTGTGACCACCGCGCGTTGCAGTTCATCTTCAAGACGGATTGTACGAACACTCGTCTTAACCGGTGGAGGGTGAGACTGGCACCCTTCAACTTTGACATTGAGTACCACCCTGGCCGGCAACATGCCCTGGCCGATGGCCTTTCTCGGGTACCTACCGAGGGGCTGGACACTAACCCAGTCGATGAGGACATCCCCATCGTGGGGGTAGTCACGCGCTCGGGTCAGGCGTTGAACCCCGAGGCGCCAGGGAACAAGAAGTACTTGCCCCTGTCCCTGGACGAGGTGGTGAAGGCCCAGGCCGAAGATCCCTTCTGCAAGTCGCAGAGGGATACACTGGACACAGTGGCGGAGACGCGGTTCTCGGAGACGATGGCCTCCTCATGAGGAGGAGGGTATTCCAGGGGACCGAACAACTTGTCGTCCCCGCATCCCTCAAGGACAGTATTCTTGAGAGGGAGCATAACGCTCCCACAGGTGGACACCTGGGGTCTAGTAAGCTGTACCAGACCCTGAGGACCAGGTACTACTGGCCGTCCATGGTGGTGGACATCTACAGTTGGGTGGCTGCCTGCACAAGTGGTGCGCAGAACCGTCTGATGGAACGGCGGCCTGCTACGGCTATGCTACTGTTCCCGGACAAGGAGCCCTTTGCCGCGTTGGCAATGGACATCCTTGGGCCACTGCCAGTGACCGAGGAGGGCAACCAGTACCTCCTGGTCATCTGTGACCGCTTCACGAACCTTACGCGAGCGATCCCACTGGCAGAGATCACGGCCATGTCGGTCGTGTCGGCCTTCCTAGATCACTGGGTTGCCGCGTATGGCATTCCGGATAGTACACTATCGGACAATGGACCGCAAATTGCGTCTGTACTGTTTCAGGGAGTGCTGGATATGTTGGGGGTGAAGGCAAACTATGCCACCCCCTACCCCCCACAAATTAATGGACAGGTGGAGCGCTTCAACAAGACTACTGTTCGGCAGCTGCGCCACTATGTGAGTGAGCACGTGAAAACGTGGGACCAATACATTTCTATTCTTACCACTGCCTACAATTCGCAGGTTCACTCATCTACCGGGGAAGTACCCCTCGCTTTTGTGAGCCCCCGTCGCGTGCGGTCTATTGCCGTGCGGCGGCCGCTCCCAACTAGGGAGGATGGTGGCAGAACGCCTACTCCTACTGAGAGTAAGGCGAAGTTCGCTGCTAGGCTTGAAAAACTCATCCCTAAAGTCAGTGCTGAGATGAACAAAGCACAAAAGCGCTACAAGCGTACCTTTGACAAAAAGATGCGCAATGCTAAGCATGTCCCAGAGCAGGGTGACTGGGTACTGGTACACTCACACACCCCAACTGGGGGTGAGTTAGTATTCCAGACGAAGGGGCCGTACCAGGTCCTTCGTACTGATGGGCGGCGCTTCACCATCGAAAGTGACGATGGGGTCCGCACAGTGAACGGACAGGACGTGGTCAAAGTTGCACCACCGCCTGCAGGCGACCCAGCTTGGGCGCGTGCGTTGGAAGCGTGGCGCCTCCCCTCACTGCCTGCGGCCAAACAGGGCCCGCAGGAGTACGTGTTCGATAAGTTCATCGACCACGGCTGGGATGAGGACACTGACCGCCTCATGTTGAGGGTGCGTTGGTTCGGCTACAAAGCCAAGGATGGTACGTGGGAATATGTGGAGGACCTTCCCGCTGAGAAGGTCCGGGCATACGTGCCCGGAATGAGATATACCCTAGCAGCCCCCCTTCAACGTGAGTGAAGGCCGAGCAACAGTGCCAGGAGAGTGCTTCAAGTCGAAGTGGTACGCAGAGTGGCTTTCAACTACGGCCCTGACACTCACACTCTCACAACAAAGGCAGCTGCAAACTAGGCATGCATGCTAGACTCTCCAACCCCACGGCCCTCGCCCCCACGTGGAGGCGAGCGGCGAGACCCACGGCGATAACGCTGTCAACCAGTCGGCGGGGCCGGCGGCTCCAAGTCGGAACGGTCCCGCCCCTCACGGTCGCGCAAGTGGCGACGACCGCGGCTGCTCTTCTGCTTAGTCTTGCGCGCAATTTCGCGACGCAGACGCCGGATCGACTCCTACTCTGACGGAGTGGAGGACTCGGAGACGGAGTAAGGTAACTCGTCTTCCGATACGGAGGGAGAGCACCGCGAGCGTCGGCGACGACGGCGAGGAGGCGAGTATGCCCGGCTCGCACGACGTTTGCAACGCCCAAGTGGGGCTGGCTGGGGCATAATAGCCCCGATGCGAGCCAACTCGGCCGTCATAAACTCCGCCACCGACTCGCAACTCGCGGTCGCCACCGCAGTACGAACGCGCTCCTCAAGTTGAGGAGTCTCAGAAACTTGGAGGGTTGCGGTTGACGCAGCCAACCAGGAGATGGTGCGCACCAACGTGGTGATCATCATCTCTGAAGTCAGAGGCGTGGCCGGTAACAGGAACTTGGGGTATACCGTCAGGAGGGTGGCCCCCGAGTTGGGGGACACCGGGGTGGACGACTTAACGGCCACGCTAATCGGGATGTCTACGTGCGGCTGGTAGGGGAAAGGAGGAAGCGGAGGGGGCACGCCGAGGTGGCGGTGCCCGGGTGTAACTGCGACCCCTACTCGGGGCCCCCACAGTGGGTTGAGTCATGTGGTCATCATGAGAAGGCACGGCCATCACTATGGCCTTGTCCGGGGGTGGCGCAGTGTGGCGATCCACCCCCGGGGCATACGGGTAGTCCCCGATGCCCAACCCCTCTCGTAGTACCACCCGGCCGTCGTGAGGTTCACGAGCGACCCATACGAACTGGCGAAGTGCGCCATCGTCCTTGGGCCCACGAGTGGGGCGGCGCAACTTGTGCTCAATGCTCTCCCACTCGATAAACTTATGGAGCCGGAGCATCTCCTTAAGTAGAGTGAGCTGTCCTGACGAGCACCCCTCAGCAACTAGCTGAGGGGTGAGCTGTTCCAAACCTTGGATAAGCCGGAGGGGAAGATGCCAGAGCATCCCCCGCCGCTGGACACAGGACACCCAGGTCGACATGACCTCGAGGAGCCACTGGGTGGCCAACATGGCCCACACCAGGTGATCTGGGCTAGCCGTCAACATGACGGAGCCGAAGTGGTTGAGCAACCGTGGCAACAACGCAGGGAACCCGTAGGGGACCTCAACTTGAGGCCACCACTCGGGCTTCTTCGGATAGTACTGCTCCTTACTGGCAGCGGACTGCTGCGGAAACTCAAGTTGAGCCGAGGTCACCAAGTAGGGACCTCGCCGGAAGTCCTTCTCCATCCGCACATCAAAGTGATGAGTGTGCGGATCGGCCTCGTGAAGGTACGGGGGGCGAGTTGCCACCGCGTCCCAAGTAAAGGTCGGCAAGTCGCCGGGACCCGGGATAGTTCCCCCGCGGTCCATCATGGCCTTGGCCCGCTGTACGTCTTCGACCTCCTCATCGTCCAGGAAGGCAAACTGGTCCGTCCTGAAGCCGGCAGGGAACCCGAACCTACGGGGATACTTCTCCCGTAGGCGGTCCCACACCCGACCCATCGCTGTGCCATGTCGGGCACAGCGAAGAACAGTCAACCCCTCCTCATACAGAGGCCAAGTGGGGTGAAACCACCGCCCCAAGGCCTCACGCGGGACAACGTGTCCCGCCCCCGGGGGAGATCCCGCCGTCAACCCAAAGCCGGGTGACGCGGGATTCCCATCCCCCGGAGTAACCGCGGAGCCCCCGCCGGAAGTCCCGGCGGGCGCCGCACCGTAGGAGGTGTCCTTCATACGTTCATCGAGGGAGTCCGTCTTCACTCCCGGAGTCGCCATGGCTCTCCCCAAGTTGGGAAGAGACGCCCTGGCTACAGCGGCACGAGACACGCCTCAAGTTGAGGGGGGCTCGGATCGTGGGTAGATGGGTGGCCTTCCCAGCGTGGGGCGGCCCAGGGGAAGGTGAATGGGATGTGGTGGTGGTGAAGTGAGAACCGCGGAGAGCAAGCTGCCGAGTGGGCAAGCTTGAGGAGAGGGGCGGTCAACGTGACCGCCTCCACATCCGCGTTACGTACTCGAGGGGGGACAGCAAGTCGCGCCCCCAGCGCCGAGACGAGCGTTTACGCACACCCTCACAGGGCCGACCGGGTCGGTCGAAACTGAGAAGAGGTGAGTGTGGCAGTATTGGCCCCCAGGTAGGGGGGCAACACGTGGCATGCAAGGGGCGGCAGGCCACTAGCCTGATCCGTTCCTCCCCCTGCATTTGGGTCCATATTCCCTAAGTTTGGAATAGTTAGCTAATTAGAAAATCCAACTTGGATTTGAGGGTTTTCTGCATTTTTCGTCTTGAATTTTCGTGTGGCCCGGTGAGCAGGTGCTGGGTTGGGCGATGCGGAGTGGCAAGATTCTGAGGGGACCCTGGGGGGATAAGGGGAGGGACAGCGGGGCTTGGCCCTGCGTCCCCGTCCCGACCAAGAAACTCTTGGACCACACACCATCTTCTTGTTTGTCAGTGGGGGGATTGCCCCACAACAGAGATAGAGTGGGTGCGACTTGCACTTCTTCCGGTTCCCCCGACACGGGAGGCAGCCCTTGTACACCGCCCCAACTTGGGTGTCGCGTGTGCGAGAGGTTTTGGCCACACTGCAAGCACTCCCTTCCTCCGTGTCCACGCAGAGAAGGTCCTGTTCGTCAGCCATCAGGCAACCGGGCTTATAAGCGTCTTTTCCCGTTTTGTCATTCGCGTGCTCCGCTCTCAAGAAGAGCATCACGCGGTTCATACTGTTCAGTCGTGTCGCATCCAGTCGGGCGTGTGGTATAAGACTCGATCCTCTCAGACACGTGTCAGTATCCCTCGGGGGAATGGGACAGGTAACACAGAAAGGGGAACTACGAGAGTGCTATGCCTGTTGCCTCGCGTGCCTGCTGGCAGAGCCAACAGATACGCACAGTAGTGCACACGGGGAAGAGGAAAGCAAACGCGCGGTTGTCTTTTTCCCTGAGGGCGCGGGCCAAGGGCGCCTCGCTGTCCCTCTTATCGTGCATCTGGGGGAGCCTCGGCACGTTGGCCACGTAGCCCCCCACTACCCCCGAGTGGCCCCGACCCGAGGCTTACCTCAATAGGTCGGGGGCCACTGTGAGAAACCACCCACACCTGGGCAGCCCTCGACGTACTCGTGATGGTGTCAGCGACCGGTGCCAGCCAATAGGGCGACAGGGTGCGGGGAAGAGGATGGAGATGGTGGCGGTGGTGGGTCTGGGGAAGAAGACGGCGCGACGTCGATGGTGATCGAGGGGGGTTCAAAGGGTTAAGGTCGTCTTTGGTCTGTGTCTGTGGTTGCCCCTTAGGTTTCCCCCGGTGGCGCCGACACCCGCGCACTATATACTCGCGTCGGGGCACCCGAGGTGCCCCAAAGCATTCGTTTCCTCGTCGCGCCGCCGGAAGGCACAAAACGGCCCAAGAACAAAGCATGGCTCTCAGAACAAAGCATGGCCGGGCGTGCGCACTGAAGGATTGCAGCCCCAGTTTGCCCCAAACGAATGGGCCCGGCGTGCAGCGCCTAGTGCGCCGTCCCTGCCGGCCCCAGACGCCAGTCGGACCGAAGGTCCGAGAGGCGTGTAAGCACGGTTCGATCGAGTCGACCGAATCTTCCAGCCGGCTAGCCAGTCACATCGCTGCAATGCTGCAGCGAGGACATTCTAACGGACTCGCCAGCCGTGGCAGATGTGGCTCGTCATGGGTGCTGACTGTGGCGCCTTTCGACAGGCCATGATGCGTTGTCAACGACAGGCCATGATGCGTTGTCAATGGCCGTTGTCGTGCGGCCAGCAGACACCGTGAGACAGCGGCTGACTCATCTTGAGTCTGGAAGGTATACCGCGTCATGCCCCAGAATACAAGGAATTGGTCCATGACGCCAGGAGTTGGTTCGGCAAGATCTGTAAGGAGAGGTCCCAGATATTCTCCCTTAGGTATGAGGCATGGGATGTGCGGGGAAATCCTTACACCTCCCCCCCTTAGAATGTGCGTCGATGGAAATCTTCGAGAACCTCAGGTGCGTTATCGGGGTCTTGCTTTGTTAGCCAGATGTTCTCACTGACATCGCAGCCTTTCCACTTGACCAGGTACTGCAGTCGTCCACGGCGTTTTCGTGACCGTATAATGGAGTCCACTTCGTACTCAACCGAGCCGTCCGGAAATGCTACCGGAGGTGGAGCGGGAGGAAGTCGACCATACGGATCAGCGCTGTACGGCTTCAGTAGACTGGAGTGAAAGGCGTTGTGCACCTTTCGGTCAAGGACTTCTTGAGGAAGATCCGGACGGAACGTAACATCGTTGATGCTATCAGTGACTCGGTATGGTCCCGAGAGCTTGAGCATCAACTTGAGAGCGCCTTGGAAGGCGTCCGGCATAAGGTTCTTGGTGCTCAGGAGCACAAGATCGTCGACAGCGATCGTACATGGTCAGCGTCGGCGGTTAGCGCACGCCGAGCGTGTCTCCTTTGCCTTCTTCATGGCGGTAATGGCAGTCTCCTGAGCTTCTTGCAGACTGCTTAGCCAATCTGAGACTGCTGCTAGTTTCGATTCCTTGCTGTCGAGGATGTCCGCAGGTACCGTCCTTGGTTCTAACCCATAGTTCAGGAAGAATGGGGAGTACGTCGTGACCGCATTGGGTGGCCGGTTGTAAGCTACTTCTGCAGCAACAAGGAAGCGGTCCCAATCACCCCGATGATGGTTCACGAAGCTTCGCAGGATTTCTTCAATCTTCTTGTTCATGATCTCGGTTTGTCCGTCCGTCTGGGGATGATAGGCCGAAGATGCCTTGATCTTGTCCTTGAGAATTTCGGTGATCGACTGCCAGAAGTTGGAGAAGAAGATACAGCCTCGGTCGCAGACGACGTCGGATGGTAGACCGTGATGACGGTAGACGTGATCATGGTAGAGTTGCGCTACGACTGGTGCAGTACAGTCGGGCTTCATTGGTGCTAGTCAAATCATCTTCGACAGTCGGTCTACAATGGGGTAAGTGCAATTGTGGCCCCTTGAGGTCAGTGGAAGAGGGGTAATAACGTCCATGGAGACACTTTCCCATCGTTAGTTCGGTGGATCTAATGGTTTGAGGTGACCTAGCGATGAATGGGTGCCGGCCTTGTTTCGCTGGCACAAATGACATGATTGTACGTATCTTTGGATGTCCTTCCGCATCGTCTTCTAGTAGTATTTGGAAGCAATAGCGTTGATGGTTTTCTTGACTCCGATGCGCCATTGGCTTGGGATGTCGTGGTATTGATGGAGTAGTCTCAGGCGTAGAGTACCAACAGGGATGCACGTACGCTCACCTCGCTTCAACAACCTCATGTGAAGCCGGTAGGGAGATAACGGGTCTTTGACTAGGTCGGCAAACTCGGGGTCCGCTTTGTACTCTTGGTCTAGGGTGGCAAGGTCTTCATCACTTAGGCTTATGGTCCTGAGGTTGTTGATTTCAGTTTTCTTGGGTAGGTATTCGGTTACCTTGGTAAGCACGCGACTAAGGAGATCTTGATTGGGAGCGTGCTTGTCGGGGGCGTCTTGTGATTGCCTAGAAAGGGCATCAGCCACGGAGTTGGATGTGCCCTTAATGGGGATGATCTTGAAGTCGAATTGCTCCAACAGCCCAAACCACTTGACTTGGCGGTCGTTGAGCTTTACTTGGAGTTTCAGGTACCTAAGGGAGTCATGGTCGGTGTGCACCTCGAAACGTCTTCCATGGAGGTAGCAGCGCCAGTGTCGAATGGATTGTACTACTGCGAGCAGTCCACGCTCCCGGATACTGTAGCGCTGTTCGTGGATGTTCAGCGTCAATGAGAAGTAGGCCACTGGACGTCGTCCTTTTCCGTCATCTTGTTCAAGGACAGCGCCAACAGCATACCCACTGGCATCTGTGGACACAAAGATTGGGTACCTCTTGTCGAATGGCCTCAGTACTGGTGCTTTTGTTGTCAGGGTTTGTAGTTGCTCAAAATCTTTCTGGGCGTCAGAGTTCCATTCAAAGTCGACGCTTCCAGTGAGACTTGTGAGTGGTGCAGCCACGGATGCCAATCCCTTAACAAGTCGACGGTAGAAGTTGACCATGCCGAGGAAGGATTGCACATCCTTTTCGCTTTGTGGAGTTGCCCATGATCTTTAGGCTTGGACCTTGTCGTCCTCCATAGAGAAACCTTCGTTGGAAATGACGTGGCCGAGGTAGTCCAAAGTTGTTCGAGCAAATTGGCATTTGCTGACCTTGGCGCAGAGCTTATGTTCTCGCAACTTGTCCAGGGCTTGCCTTAGGTTCTTAAGGTGATCTTCGTAAGTTTCACTGTTGACCAGGATGTCGTCGAGGTAGCCACATATGAAATCATAGAGAACGGGTCGGAAGATGTCATTCATTAGGTTCATGAAGACCGCGGGGGCATATGTTAGCCCAAAGGGTAGCACAGTAAACTCGTTGTAGAACCCGTATTTTGTTCGCAACGCCGCCAGCGGGATAGTATCGGGGTCAAGCCGGATCTGGTGGTAACCTGACCGGAGGTCGATCTTCGTGAAGTACTTGGCCTTTCGCAGTTTGTCGAAGATGTCGTCAATTCGTGGTAAGGGATATGCATTCTTGATAGTGGCCTGGTTCAATGCTCGATAATCGATGCCCATTCGCCAGCCACCGTCCTTCTTCGCTGCAAACAGTACAGAGGAGCCCCACGGTGAGGCGCTTGGTTGGAGGAACCCATTTAGTATGAGGGTTGCAAGTTGTGTATTGAGTTCATCGAGTTCCCACTCAGATAGGCGATAAATGCCACTGCGACGTGGTTGAGCGTCCTCCGTAAGCTTGACGCTAGACTTGTGACTGCGTTCAGGAGGAAGTCCATCCGGAAGCTCTTCTGGGAAGACGTCGGCGTACTCCTTGAGAATCGCTTGGATGTCATTCATGTCTTCAGCTGTTCCCATTTTGATTGCATTGACGTCAAAGGTGCTGGAAGGATCTTCGGATTGCAGATAGATGGCAAAGACAGGAAATTTTTGGATAAGGTCCTTGGCGAGGCGTTGCCTACTTATCAGGCCATGGTGTTTCTTGAGGGAGGCAGTGATGGAGGTGTTCTTGTGGTTAAACTTAAACGAGATCTTGTTCTTCTTGTAGTTGACTTTGACGTCCTTGTCATCACGCCATTTCTTTCCGAGGATGATGTCGTATGCACTTACGTCGCACACAGGAAACCGAAGGCGTGTCTGGTATGAACCGATGTGAATCTCTAAGGGTTCAATGGTCTCTGTGAGGACGTGGGTGCGGCCATCGGGCATGTTAGCCGCGAAGTCCGTTTCTTCTGTGGTCGCATTCAGGGTATTCACGAGGCGCCTTTATTCGACATTAATGGGAGATCCGTCTTCAAACAGCACCTTAACAAGTTCTCCATTGACAGAGGCAGAAGAAAGCAGAAGCCCGAGACGCGGGCCTTCAAATGGTGACGACATGGTTTCAGGAACCGAAGAAGCGTCTGGCACCGGGATTGATGACGGTTGCTGCTTCGGTTCCGCTGGCCTTTTGGGCAGTCCTTGGCCACATGTCCTTTCTCGCGGCAGCGGAGGCAGAAACCTTCACGCATGCAGCGCTGAAGCTCCTCAGGCGTGAGTTTCTCGGTTTTGATGCTGGAGATATCCATGGGAGAGACAACCGCCGTGGACGGCTTCGTAGATGTGCCGCCGAAGTGCGTCGAGGCACCAGCCTTGGCAGCCTCCACGCTCAAAGCGTCAGTCATGAGAGACTTACGATCTGAGTACGTCTTGAGACAAAGAGCCTGCCAGATGTCCTGCTTCAAGCCTCGGGTGTAGCGGTCAATCTTCTCGGCTTCCGTGATGTCAGGAATGTCCAAGAGGACGCTCAGAAACGTACTGTTGAACGCTCCGACGTCCTGGCTTTGGCGCCACAAGTGCAGCTTGTCTCGTGCCGCTTGTGTCTTGTTCAGTGGACTGAAGCGTCGGATTAGCGCAGAACGGAAGGATTCCCAGTTCGGGACAGCTGTAGTCTGGCTCTAGACCTTCCACCAGTCGAACGCTTCACCGTCGAGGAAGGTGCAAGCGATACTGCACGCATCGTCGGGGTCACTCAGTCGCACATAGAAATCCATATGCGAGCACCACGCTTCAACCGTCCCAGGTTTACCGGAGAATGCCACGGGTTTGTTCGGCCTCGCGGAGTTCATGCCACTAGTAGTGGCCCTGGCCTTGGCTTCGGACAGTTGCTGCTTAGCGTCCGCTAAATCCATCGTGTGAGCCTCGAATTGATCGCTCAATTGCGTGACAAACGCTGTAAGCTGGGTCCAGGCTTCCATGGTTGGTGCGTTCGAGCCCGAGCCCGTATTGGCTGGGTTGGCACCCCCCTGGGATTGGTGCATCCATGGTGTCTTGGGTTCATGTCCATGGCAAGCAAACTTGTAACACAGATTCCACAAGACTTGCCTCGGAAGGATCCCGAAGAAGATCTCGTAGATGTGGGATAGGAGTTTGTCTGCACCAGTTGTGGTGTACACGACTTGAAAAGGTGCTGCGGTAGTTGCTGCAACGATGTAGAGCACTACTTTGAGAAGCACAAGAAATTCAGTTGAAATCACGCAAACGGAAAATTGAGAAGCGTCCGTGCACGGGCCCGAGTCGGGCCGTGTCGGATTTCCAAGCGGGGGGGTCAATGGTGGGAAAATCAGGCTCCTAGGCCAGATGCGGGGGTGTGTCAACAGGTGTCAATCGGTCCGTCGCGCCAGGGTGTGGTGATGATCCTTCCCACGCGTGTGCCGCTCGAAATGTTCCACCGACTCAAATTCGCGACCGCAGGGTTCGCAACGGGGAAGGGTTTCCGGGTGGTTAATTGTGTAACGGTGGCGACGGGATCTGCGGTGATCACGTAGTACAGGTGGGGGGACAAAAGTACAGATCCGCCTGGGCTACTTCATTGCAAGATCAGTCCCGGATCGTTTCCCGGATTCAGAGAAAGGTGGCCCTCAGACGCCTCAGGGGCCGATTGTCTTCAGTATTTCGTGGCGTGCCCGCGAGCCTGCACCACCGCCCCGACCCGACGAGGCATCGACTTCCACAAGGTACGGACAAAACTGTCCGACAGACCACCCCACTCCTCACACAGCGCCGTGAAGAGGCCGTCCAAAGATGAAGGCATGCGCTCGCGCGCCCAAAGACGAGTTTCCAGGACGCTCCAGGCGTTCTCAATCGGTTTCATGTCGGGCGACTGCGCCGGCCAGTCAAGGCGCCGCAGGCCATGCAGTGCCATGTACTTGCCGACATTGATGGCCCGATGCGGCCCACAGTTGTCCTCCACAAAAATCAAGTGGGATGTCCCGCCGTGCCGCTGCTCAACGAAGGGCAACAGATACTCGTGGATGATGCCCATGTACTTGTGTTGGTTGAGGCACCCGTCAATGCGCACCAGCGGGGTCCTGCCCTTTGAGGAGAAGGCAGCCCATACAGAGAGTGTTGTCCGCCCAGACTTGAACGTCAGGCGCAGACAAGCAGGCAGGTAGCGCTCGTGAGACCGCCGCCAGACCCGAGCCTCCCCCCTGGCAGGGCGGACGGTGAATGAGCTCTCGTCCGAAGAAGCGACGTTCCCGCAGTCCGCCAGAGACCACGGAGAGTGCGTCCGACCCCATGCCAGGCGGCGCGACACATGCAGCCGCGTGAGAATTGGCTTTGTCACCGCAGCATAGTTAAGCTTGGCCATGCGGTGCAGGTAGCGCGTGATGGTGCGCTGGCTGACCTGCCGAGGCATCCCAACGTTGTATGCTGTCGTCAGCTGCTCCAGGGTGACGCGCCGACTGCGGAACACCACCAACTGGAGGTGCCGCACCCCTCTGGCGTCCAGGAGACGGGGCCGCCCCTGCTTGCGGCGGGGGGAGGCGGACTCTCCGCCGCGCACGCGCGCTTGCCCCAAACGAAGGGGCCCGGCGTGCAGCGCCTAGTGCGCCGTCCCAGCCGGCCCCAGACGCCAGTCGGACCGAAGGTCCGAGAGGCGTGTAAGCACGGCTCGACCGAGTCGACCGAATCGGCCAGCCGGCTAGCCAGTCACATCGCTGAATGCTGCAGCGAGGACATTCTAACGGACTCGCCAGCCGTGGCAGATGTGGCTCGTCATGGGTGCTGACTGTGGCGCCTTTCGACAGGCCATGATGCGTTGTCAACGACAGGCCATGATGCGTTGTCAATGGCCGTTGTCGTGCGGCCAGCAGACACCGTGAGACAGCGGCTGACTCATCTTGAGTCTGGAAGGTACACCGCGTCATGCCCCAGAAGACAAGGAACTGGTCCATGTTGCCAGGAGTTGGTTCGGCAAGATCTGTAAGGAGAGGTCCCAGATATTCTCCCTTAGGTATGAGGCATGGGATGAGGGGGGAAATCCTTACAACTGCCCGCGCCGCAGAAATCGGTGCCGCCGCGGCGACGTCCTCGTCGACCATTACTGAGGAAGTAAGTGTGAGAGCGTGTATGAAAGTAGAACAGACCGATGGCGCGCTGAAGTACCCGAATGAGTAGTGCGTGCGCCTGCGCTCGCATCGGGGGGATGACGGGTAGATACCCCGTCAATCAGGGCTCGCAAGTGCTTCGCTGGCACTCGCGCGCGCTCGGGCGATGTGGAATGGACCGATGCACAATGCTGAGCGGCCTGGTGTCGCGCGTGCGCCGCCAGCTGACAGGGCACCGGGCGGTCATGTCAGCGCATTGCCTGTATGCTTGGAAGATGCTGCGCAGCAGCTGCCGCTCGATTACAAATGGTGTCATGGTGGCATGGATTGACGTCTGGCGGTTGCAGAGCACTTCTGTCGTGTGCATGACATCAGACCTGCTCCGCACCGAGGGCGCCCGAGCCATCCGTGGGTGGATGTGGCTGGCTCTCTTGGTCTCTAGGTGTGGAACGTCCTCGGACATTGGCGCGAGATGTCGGTGCTATTCTGCTGAAGTCGGGAACAGCAGTGAGCCCTCCTGCGTTGGAGAGTCTGTTTTGTGAAGCAGAGCGTGTCGTAATGTGTGCACAGCATGTGCTGTACCTGTGTGGTGCCTTGGTCCCACGTCGCGTGCTTCAACTGTATGACGACTGTCCTTTGGAACATCGTGTGATGTGTGGTTGAGGTGACTAGTTAGTCCCATCCACCACCCTATGAGCAATGTACAGGATGGCAGCGTAGAGTACATACGAGTAATTTAGTTGGCCAGCAAACAGCAGGGGCAGCCATGGCAGGGTTGGCGGAGCCCCTGCAATCGGGGAACTGAGGTGGCCCGTGCCCGCACTCTTAGTCGATGAGGACGCTTGGCCTTGCAGTTCCCGGTTGCTGGTTCGAACGCCAGATGAGTTCAATTCCCATCCGCTCCACGCTATATTTTGCCAATTCTAATAATTCGTCATTTAACAGCGAACATCCCCCGGGCATGTATCAGGCACGGCCGTTGCATCCCGTGCGCGTCAGAGACGATTGGCGGGCTCCCGGCAGGCGCCGAGGCACCCGTGGCGCCCCGCCACTGCGGCGGCGGCCGGCGACCATTGGCCCCACACAGGGTGACCTCGGCTGACGGTGGCTACATCCGCTGCGCGGCCAGCACCGTCGTCGTCAAATCGCCGCCATGGAAGCGGCGGTGCCGTCCCAGTCGGGCTGACGCCAGGGAGGTGGGTGCCGCCCTCCGTCCAGCACGCTACGTGTTGTCGGCGCTAATGGGCGGCCTCCAAATCCACCACAACGCCGGCGAGCTCGAACGGAGGTATGGTGATGGCACCGTACGCCATACGTGGCTCCTCTAGTACCCCTTCTTTGCGGCTTGTCCCCGCGGTCTCTCCGCGTGGTATTTGCCCCCGCTCCCCACTTCATGAGCTGAGTCCCTCCTTCCTTCCCTCTCGCACCCCATCCCACCTCCGTCCACCCCATGCCCACGCCCAATGCTCCCCGCCTCACGCTGCACCCCTTCGATCCCCCGCTCAACTCCCCAATTCATTAAATTGACAATGCCACAATCGCACCAGCGGCCACGCGCGGCGGTGGAGCCTCGGATGCCGCCGCACCCTCGGCGCGGGCGTCGTAACGGTCACCGTGGTGCGACCGCCGCTCCTGCTGCCCTGCTCCGCCTTCCCTTGTGGTGCTGACGATGTCTGATGGTGTGGCGGTGTGGGGGCGGTTGCCGCAGCCGCCCCTTCGAATGATGCCACCGCTTTCGACGCCGCCGCCACCGCCGCGGTGTGTACGGAATCGGCGGGAGGGTTCAGACGAAGGGGGGCGACGGGGGGGGTGGGACAGGCGAGTTGCGGTGGGTAAGACCCGCCCCCTACTGGGCGGGGCTGGCGCACACCCTGCCTGACGCAGCGGCCCTCGCTGCCCCCCCCCTCCATACTAATTCTGCATACCATGAACTATCAGGCGTTATGTTCGTGGGAAGAGCGGTGCGGCGTCCCACCCACTGGCGGCGGAGGGCGCGGGACCGACCCCTCTCCTGCTTGCAATTTCCGCTCAAGTTACCGGCCCATCTCTCTTCCCCATATGGCCGACGGACTACTGTCGCTGTCCGGCGGCGACAGATTGAAGCTGGCGTTCCGCGCCAGGTGCATGAGCGGGCACGAAGGAGCCCACGCGCCGCCTCTGGTTTCGAGAGGGGGGCAGGAGAAAAGCAGTCCGGCGATATAAGGCGCGGGCGCGGCGGGCGCGGCGGTCTCGCACGGAGGGAGACACAGTAACCCCTTTGCATCTGCGTGGCCTTGGCAGCGGCGGGTCGCGGCTGTGGCGGGCGCCCCACGGCATGTGCACAAGGGCCAAGCCATCGTTGCCACGGTGACAAACGAAAAGGGATCAACCAGCCCGTGTGCTTCATGTACACGCGCACCATTCCACTCATACCCCGCATCTTCCCCCACAACACAGAAAGTCGGAAGAAGAAAAGCCTACAGAACCCACCGCGAGCAACCCATCGGCAGCGGCAGCGATGGGAAAAAGGAATGGGACGCCGGCGGCATGGGCTCCATCCTGTCGCGCGGACTACGTGTGAGCACGAAGTGTCACGACAAAGCACCTGAGAGACTGCGAGACGTGGATGACTAAGGACTGTCGACCACGCCCCGCCACTGCTCACGAGCGACCACCTCGAATGTCATGTGCTGTACTTGACATGAAGACTTCCTGCCCAATCACGCCCCCTATCACGCCCTTTTGAGCCGGGGCGTGACGTGTGATCACACGTTAAATCACGCATGTGATTACGCAAAATACGTGATCTTACATCACGAGCGGGGCGTGATACCCAAGCCTACTGAGCGGTGATCAGCCCTAGCCATATTCGCTTTCGACAATCGCAGCGGGGGGACGAGCGTCCTCCCCGCAGGTAGGGGAAGACATCGGACTCCTTGAGGGGATCGACAGATCGCCACCTCAGTGCCGTCAGCTGCGGTACGGCACATGGCTGGGACATGCGGCAGGAAAATGGCAAGAGTGCGGATGAAAAGGAATGTGGAAGGGTGCAGAGTGATGGGGCAGAGCGCTACGGTAGCTACTGCCTTGGTGTGACCACGGGCAGCCCCCTGCGAGCAGTGGAGTGGGGGGATGGCGACAGTCCTCCCGTCCACAAGAAAGGGCGCGCTTCGCTTCCTGGCGGATGGGAACGCTGCCATCACGTACGCTTGCTTTAGGCACACTTGGGGCCCCAGAACAGACATCACGTTACGATGCGATTTGGTCTCTCTGGTGAAGTTAGACAGCCTCGCTCAACAGAAAACTCCAGTACTGGGAACGGCAAAATGCAAGGCGTCCAATCAAAAGCTCCGCGGCCCCAGCTGGCGTGTGTACAAATTTGTAGACTGATGCGTATGGCGCGCACGCCAGTACCGTGAATTCAACCATTGTCCTGGGAAGTAGCCATCCTGAATCTTATAGCACTCGACGCCTTCCTCATGTCCGTTGGAACGCACGTGACATTTATTCTTTTACGTAAGCGGCAGTGAGAGACAGCCGAGACGAGGAGGTGGAGAACAAAGAGCATGAGCAGGAAGAGCTCGTTGAGCTGCATCGACTGATATAAGAAATTGGTAAACTTGGTTGCGTCAAAAAGTATTTGATAGTAAACCGCCACGTACGGAGATGGAGAACGCTATTCGCAATGGGACATCTGAGCAGAATGCATCTCAGAATGGCTCATTCTATTTGCGTTTGGAATGTCATCAGGCAAATCACACTCTGCCATACAGACGTCCTAGAGATAGAATTCTCACAATTGTCTCGCCTCTACGCCACTGCCGACGTGCCGTGGGGTCGCGCTGGGGAGATATTGGTGTTGTTGTTCTTGCTAGGGACGCAAGCTCTCCACAACTTTGCGCGGGGTTGCCAAGTCAGGGCACATCGGAAGGCGGGGGGGGGGCAGCGGCCCTTACCACCAGGTCAGCTACTCCTTGTGTCGCAACAGCGACTTGAACTGGACTTCGATGAACTGGACTTCGATCAAGATGGAAACGTGCTGTGCAGCTGAACGGTAGACTTGCCGTGATGGATGCGCTACAAAATTACCTTTTCCCCATGAGTTTTGGCGCACCGATAGAGGTGCTCTCGGAGCTATCCTGCCTCGAGGAATAGCCAAGCCAATCGCGTGCCTCAATCTGAGGAATGAGATATGGTGTCAGGACTTCCCTGCGGAGCTGTAGGACGACAGGCACAAGTGTGCATTAGCCCCAAGCCAATCTGGCCACTCAGCGCCCGGCAAACCAGGGTCCTCACCACGTTCCAGAAATTTGTGGAGCGCAATGCCCCACGCAACTCTGGGGTAGGTCAGAGTATGGCTCAGCACCGATAGACATGCTCTGAGCTATCACTAAAGAATAAGCTGGATGGGTTTGGGCTTCAGCTCCATCGATAGTTATGCTCTCTGCGGCAGGGAACGCTCGGTCGAATCTGCGAATTCATGGGAAATCGGTGGGAGGTCGCGGAGAAAGAGGACGTTCACGCACGAGCCGCAGTGGCAGTCAACAAAGCCAACGTGCCTCGGACACGTTCCGGATGGCCACACCGTCGGCAGCGCCACACACGTCGCAAAGAACGATGACCTGAGGATGCCGCGGGTCAGGAAATAGCTTGGCCTGCACATGACCGAAAGTCATTTCCTTGGGGCGGCAACCACACGAGATCCGGGACCAATTCCAGCCAGAGCGAGGGACCCAGCCACTTTTATTGTACTCTTGTCGACGGAGAGCCACCAACATCAGCTTTTGCGCGGACGTGCATAATAAAACGAGGGCCTGACTGCGAGGAAAAGTCGTTAGCCATTCACTAAGCTGTACTCAGCAAGATAGAGAGTACGCGACATGCCACAGCCCCTAAAAGATTATGCTCTAGTCTGACGCGCACCCACTTTGAACGGTGGCCAATGGATCGCGAGTGCTGCCCAGTCACAAGGACGGGCACCACAGTGCGGTTTAGAAGAGTATGTCTCCGAACAGTCTGCACATGCATGGCCGACGGCTAATGGGTGGATGGAAAAGATGATACTTTTTTGATCTGGCTTTGATCAATTCAGCAATCGATGCAGTCATTTTTTTTGCATTCTATCAGATACACGCCTTGTATTGCACTTCTGAACAGCGTATCTAAATGCGGAGAAAGAGGATACTCTCAATGCCCCTAGAGCGCCACCCAGGAGTGCTTGCTTCGTCCGTTACGGCATGAAAGCTATGACTCCTTCATGGCGGCAGCCCTCGCAACCTTCTGTCCGGAAGGTAATGGCGCTGCCTCTTCACTGATGGGGTCCGCAGCTGCTGGGGGGTCCATCTGTAAGTGCTGTGTGGAAGGCAGGTTCAAATAATACATGCTTCTCCAGAGGACTGTCGAGTCAACTATGCTTAACTAATTTATCAATCGAGCAGTTGAATAGAGACGTTGTATTTATGTCGTTCAAGCACAGAATCGGTGCTGTCGGTCTGTCTGCGAGCTGTTATCCCACGGCACTAGAACTGATCGACGATAGCAATGCATTTCCCGAGCTCTTCGAAGGCATCTCCCGCGCCCGCCACCTATCCCTCATCACTATTTGGACCTGTTCTCCACAGGTCCCTCATCACCAATCGGACCTGGTATTTTCGTCCGCCTCTCTCCTGAGACGAGCCACCATTCCTGCCCGACCTTTCCACTCGGACATGATCACTCACGATTGTTGCTTCATCGCCCACCATCGAAGCATTAATTCTTGTTCTGGAAGATAGCCGATAAGGAGACGGATTTCCAAGCGACGAAAGCAAGCCGATGCACTCTATTGAGAACAAGGGCAACAAATTGGTCCCATTGAGGAAGTTGGACACAGTCCCTTCAGGATGAAATTTCTTGTCTCACCAGAACGGTGTGTACTTAGCCAGAGCGAGTGTCACATTGCGTAACGAAGTGACTGAAAAAGCAACGCCGCTCGAAGCGCACCCTGTAAGAAGCCGGCACAGTATCCGCAGTCTTCCACGTGCTCTTGAAGCTCGGCTGGTGCGCCAAATGGAGCACTCAACAGTTTGTGCACGCAATCAGTGTGCCAAGAGAAGTGATGAACATGAGAGAGACTGGTGGGTGTCTCCGACGTTGGACCTGGACAAGAAGCGGACTGCTTGAGGACGAGTGCAGTTGATGCGTACTTTGATCTTCTATATCATGAGTGAGCAAGAGAAGCCCTTTGAGTCGGTTTGGAAGGGACCGGCTGGATTGATGCTTAATTGTGACCCGTGTCTCTTCGTGGTATTGTGCGGTCTATTGTGGGCCGTGTTGCTGAGTCAATGGTAGAATTTACCTGCCTTGTCCCTGCTAGCTCTGTTGCAAGTGGCTGCACACTTCTTAGCTCAAGAAAGAACCCTATTAATGGCTGCAAACATCTTAGCAACATATAGGATCCCATGCTGAGGGGCCATCCACTGTCGGCGATAGTTAACGCTGTCTCGCTCGACCCAAGGCCTGTATTGGCCGCTTTTAGCCACCACCGCACAAACAGTGTCCTGGGCTGCAATGGGCCGGTAACATGCCCCAGGTGGTCCCAGTACGGGTTGTTAGTGAGTGCCGCGTTGTCCTGACTTCAATGCGGCCTCCCGATCTCTGTGGGCATTCATGCTGTAGGACTTTGATGTGCGAGAGGCAGATTGACGCTGTTTGGTGACACAACGCCTTGTCTGCCAGTGCTTGTAGCAGAAGTGTGAATCAAACCATTGTTCCGAAGGGATAACTTTGATATAGTCCAACACTTAACTTGACATTAGGAAGGGCGAGGATTTTTTATTTTTTCATCATTTGAACCGTTGCTCCCATATTTTATATCGAGGAGGAGATGATGACATCCTGGAAGAGCGCCATGAATGCCACAGCACATCTCCTCCGAAATACGCATATCTCTCGCCCGCCTATTGACTCCCGCTATCGCAGATGAAATGGCAACAGCACGCATCTGATACGCTTCCTCTGGCACTCTTCCCGTGACCATCTTTCTCTGTACTCATGAATGCTGTGCTGGTCTCTGGCCCGATTGATTCGTTTTTATCCACAACAGGACTCAATCGCCAGATTCCTCTCCTTGGGCCGTTCCAAGCAGGTCACAGCAGCTCAACCTGACTGCAGCAGCCTTCCAGAGAACCCAGGCCACTTACAATCGACCAATCAGCGCGCCGCGATCCGTGCAGTGATTCTGCTCAGGGCTTTCTATGCTTGTCCAAGCAGTCCCGTGTTTGTCATAGCCGTGCACGGCTGGACCTACCAGGGGCGAGATTCTGGATCTCCGTCTCCTGTCGAGAAGGTTCCGACCTAAGCTATCGATGAGTGGCCTGCGATGTGGTTCAGCCCCGTGCGCTGGGACGACTGCCCGGGAAATATTCTGCACAGAACACGCGGGTGCCTGCACCGCAATGACGAGAAGTCTTGTCGTGCATTGCATGGAGTGCTCAGCCAGTCTCATCATTCTTCTGCAACACGCCGTACCCAGTGACCCAAGAGATTTTGTGACGTTGTTGCATCTTCTGGTACCTCTGTGCGGAGCGTTGCATTGAACCGAGAACCATGTTTATTTAAAAATCCAAATACTTGAAATAACATAATTAAAATCAAATTCAAACTACCATGCATCTCGGGCTCGTTGCGGCGTTCCAGTGTGGGTTGCGGGCACATCCGCCCGATAATACGTTCCAAGCATTTGATTTGTATTTGCAATCACGCGGCAGGGCATGATACGTCGGCTGATTTCATTGCTCGACGTGTACGGGCCTGCAGCTCACTCGTTAGGCGAGACCGTCATTTCCTCTTGCGTTGGGTGTATCACAGCCTTTCAAAAGTGAAATCTGCGCGCTTCGCGCCATACAATTGGCCTTGAGTATTGTGGACGAGTTCCGCGATCGAGTGGGCCACATGCTATTCCTGTTTGCGTTTAAGGAGTTCCCAACAGGATGAACTTTATCCAGTTCGTCTCCTGCCGATAGGGCAGCAACGATAATTCACCATTGCTTCTGAGAAGCTTAATGTTTTCCACTATGAGGAGCGCCTTGCCGGGATATCTTTGCAGAACCACTTTTTTCAGACCACGTAGAATCCTGATCTCTGCTGCAAGTACGTCAACAGTTGTATTGACTGAGTCGAGCCGAGTGAAACGAATTAAAACAACAAACCACGCAATCGCATTGATTTCATCCATAGATTGAACTAATACATCGGAAACAAAATACGAAACTTTCTTGCAGGCCACGGGAGCATGACGTACAGTCGGTATCCAAATTTAATGGCCCACCCCGACCGTCAGATCTTGAGATTTTTAATGACGAAATGCAACCGTCCGTCTCCACTGCAATAAACGCGCAAGTACTTGGTCCCAGCCCCATTTGCCGCCACCGCCCCTCGCACACGTCGGCACATGCTCTCCGTGAGCTTCTTGAAATAGGCATCCGGTATCGCTGTCCACTCCTCCTGGAGGGCTGCGAAGAGCTCATCCTTTGGCTTGGGCGCCACGGAGCGGGCACGCAGGCGACGCTCGAGGTCCGCCCAGGCGTTTTCGATGGGGTTGAGTTCAGGGCTTTGCCCAACCCGAGAGCCTCCTTGCACGTCTTGGCCACCTTGGCAGTGTGGCATGGCGCCAGATCCTCTTGAGAGAGCTCTCCATCCGGCGCCCCGTAGTCCGCGCAGAGGAAGTGCACAACAACAATCTCCATGAGCTCCACGTAGGATGCCCCATTCATAGACCCCTCCACACGCACGAGAGGGGTCCGCCCACGCACTGAGAACGCGGCCTACACCATCACACTTTCCCGGCCACTCTTGAACGTTGGGCGCAGGTTCTTGGTCTGGAAGCGCTGGCCGCGCTGGCGCCACACACGTCGTGACTGTGGCTGGCGCACATGTAAGGAGCTCTCGTCCAAAAAGAGAACCCAGGCCCACTGGTAGGACCTGCTCAGGTGGTCCTTGCCCCACTGGAGCCGCTTGCACTTGTTGGCGGCCGACACAAACGGCTTCTGGGCGGGGGTGCAGGAGGACAGCCCAAGCGCCTTGACCGCCCTCCGCACCGTGCGGGGAGAGATCTGGCGCAGCGCCGGCCCGCCAGTCGTGCTGGTGCGCTCGTTGTTGACCTTCTCCGTTCTTTCAGCGATGGAAGCAAATGGGTTCTCGTCGACCAGCCGACGGAGCCCACGCAGCTCGCGGGGGCTCAGCAGCCTCGGGCGCCCCCTGCCTTCCTTGCGGACGTCGGCGGCACGCCGGGCGATGGCAGCGGTGTAGGCGACCGTGATCTTGTTGAGGCCCAGGGCCTTGGCGATGGCACCATTCGACATCTTGTTCCCCATCATCATCTTGATGGCGCCGATCTCCTGAGGGCACAGGCGCGTCCTGCTGGTTTTCGCCATCGTGCTGTTTTTTGTCTTTTTTGCACGGGCAGCGAAGATACGGACGCTTCGTTATAGCACGGTACTGGGCAGGCGCTGCGCCCAAGTTGCGTGAATGCCGCAGATCGGTGCCGCAGAGGCTGTTTTTTGGATCACGCTCATGATCAATTTGGTGCCAAAAAGTTACCTCCCAGCGTGGGCCATTAATTTTGGATACCGACTGTACATGTTGACGTCATGCTGAGTTCGTGAGCTGTAAATCTTGTGGCCGGCACGCTTGCAGTGGCATGAAAGGTTTTTACTAGTTGTTTTCTGTTTGAAACCAGCTTGACGGTTTATTTCTTTCCCATATAGGTAAGACATCAGTTACGTTCAAGCACCTCTATGGAATTGAGGCGTTCCTGCGTGCACGCCTCCTGCAACATCAGCAGCGGACCACATGCATTGTCGACTTTTATTTTTTCTCAGGGCTGTTTGCCTTTTCTTCGCAAAGGTGCTGCTCTGCTGGCAACCTCTTTTATGACAGTCACGGGAGCCAATTCGTCCACTTATGCTTTCTGTTCTGCTTTGCTTCTCGGCTTGACCCTGCTTGAGAAACCTTAAACCTTGGGGCTACGAAGGCCTCTCCATGGCTAAGTACACATTCTCTGTCTCGGAAGTGGCTATCTACGAAGAAGTCCAATCGTGTCTGAGTGACTCATGTCCCAAAGGTCTGTCCAATTCAGTAAGGCACGTGGCCGAGGTCCAACTTGACTGACGTGCATCTTCGAGACCACTGACGCCACCGAGGAAAGACAGCTGCAGTGTAGAGAGTAGCTCATGGACTGTCCCATGGCGTCAAGATATTGCTCATCAGGGTCATCGTCGACCGCGTCGTGGCTGTAGCCAACAGTATTGGGACCAGTATTTGCGGGCTTCTCGGACTTTTTGGTGCATCACGGAGACAGCAAGAGAGCCGTCTGCAACATCATCGCGCGAGATGGTCGCAATTGGTATACGCTATACGTTGGGTCACAAAAAACAGACCTGCCTGTAGCCACTTGGAACACTGCACCGTGCTCTGCTTTCGAGTTCTCTTCGCTCTCGCACGGGAGTTGCCAGAGACTGTTTCTTAAGTTTCTCATAGCCGCAGCACACTTGGGAGTACGATAAACCGGTTTCCAGCGAGACGCCTCAAGCGCACCCGCCGGGGAAAAAAACATATCTCATCTGCCATAATATATGATGTCGACCTTTAGGCATGGTTGCACCAATAAAATTGATGCATGAGAATAATACAATTAATAAATATTAAATATAGATTAAGTGATGGGTGAGACCCCCTACCACCCCCCCCCCCTTCTCCCCACTGCCAATTGTCCTGTTCGATATCTGATTATCTTCCCCCGCCGCGCGACAGAGCAGCACAGCAGGACAGACCCTGCGCGACGGTCCGTCGCTCACGCGGACGCTGCCAATGGTGCCACCAAAGATGTTGCTGACACCGCAGACTTCCTCGCCGTCGCCCTGGCCACCGATCCACTCACTGATGCTAGCACCCGCCAAGTACGGTGGGGGGTCGGTGCGGTGCTGAAGAACACTCATGTCGAGACTGCTACGGCCACTGGCTCTGTCGTCTTTGCCGCCACGCCGAGGGTCGCAGCCGACCCATCACCGCCTTCAGCGCATTCCTGGGCGGCAAGAAGGTCAGCGGCGAGAGTGCGAGTAGCGAGCATGTGCAGAGCGCAGTATCTGGGTGACGAAGAGAGTGGCGCGCTCCACGGCGTCGCTGCAGCGAGGTCAGGCCAAGTTCAGCAAAAAAATAGATTAATTAAAAATCGACATTTAATTGATTAATAAATTGATTAGTCTATCTTGGATGCAAAAAATCTTCTTTTTTTTTTCATCCATGCACTGCACCAGCTGTCCCTTGCCTTGACCGGCCGTGCTGAAGGCCAGACAACCCCCCTAACATCGACAAGCTAAAACCGTCCTCTCACGTATAGGGGCCGGGGAAGGGGCGCGGGAACACCTTGACCGCCGTGTTCTGTTGACGGAGGCCTCTGTGCCGGGCTGGGCGAGCCATCTTCACCGCCGCCGAGTACTGCGAGCGCCAGCAGTGGCCCTGAGAGCGACAAAGCAATTCAAAGCCCGCCGCTCCCGTCGCGGCAGACTGCCGCGCTCGGCCACCCGCTCCAAACGGCCGTTTTTCCCCCCTCGTCCCCAAACACATACGCCCAGCAGCCCTCCTACCCGCAGCAGCGGCGCCCCCACCATCCCGCCACTCCTTCTTCCTCCCACACCGGCGCCCTCCCCTGGGAGCCTCTCACTCGTCCTCATCGCCAAACATGCCACGGCGCACGAGCGCGCGCAGCAGGTCCGGCGGGAGGGCGGCGATCTCCCCGCGCTGGGCAGGTGTCGGCAGCGCCTGGGCGGACGCCAGAGTCCACACGTCCTCCGCATTGATGCCCCCCCAAGAGTTTGGCCATAGCGCTTCGCTCTCGTCCCCGTCTCCGGCACTCGGCAGGGGTGCGTCCGACTCATTGTCATCGTCGTCGTCATCGTCGCCACCGCCGCGGTCCCGCGCGGCCGCCCGCATCTCAGCGAGGGCGCGGTGGCCCCAGATGCGCTTTTCCTCCGCTGGGTCGTGGCGGTGATAGTACGAGTCGAGGGTGGTGAGGCCGTTTGACGCCGCCCGCACCGCGTGGTCCACCCACGTCCGCCTGACGCGATACGGGCTGGCGCTTGGGGGAAGGTGCTCCTCGGAAAGCACCCGCGCCCACACCCCATCCGCCCGCATCTCCGCCGCGTCTGAATCATCGCACGTCCACACGGGCCCCGCGTAGCGGTAGGGGCTGTGAATGGCGTCGCCGAGGCCCGCCGTCACCGCAAACGAGGTGAGCGCATAGTCAGATACCCCGTCGCCGACGCCGGGGAGCGCCGCCGCCGACCCGTAAAGCCATGTCCGAAGCAGCCGGACGGTCATTGGGTTGATCCCTGTCGCCGACGACAGGTCCACGGTCTGAGAGAGGATTTCATCGACCTCTTCACCCAAGCCCGTCGACGGCGCCTCCTTAAATGTCGACAGCAGCAGCTGCTGCCAAGGATCCAGGGCAGGTACCTGCAATCGACGGTCGTTGTCAAAGCCCGACACCCCGTCAGGCGCGCCGTTGCGCCGGCGACGACCGTCACCATCCCCACCACAACCGCCGCCGCTGCCACCCCCGCTCTCGCCACCCCCGCCGTCCTTTCCGTCGACATCTTCTCCCCCCATCCCCCCTACGCCCCCTGCCGTCGCCGGCGCCGGAGGCGGCAGCGACCGCACGTGGAGGACCATGAAGTAGTTGCAGGAGCTCCAGCGGACGCGGTGTTCCCAGCTCCCCGTCAGCCCCACGCCCGACGGCAGCGCGAGCGGCGACCACAGCGCGGTGTCCACGCTCGCGGATCGAAGATCATCCAGATCCTCCCACACCACGCTGCTCCACCGCTGGGCCATCCCGCGGAGGAGGGCATCCCGTGTGGACGCCTCCACGCCCTCGGCTTCCAGGTCGGCCGCGACGCGCTCGCGCGACGCGGCCGCAAGTTTTCGGGTGTCCCCTTCGTCGTCATCGTCGTCATCGTCGTGGTTGCCGTTGCGGCTGGGCGCGTCGCCGTCGCCGCAGAGGGTGGCCGTTGCCGCCACAGCTTCCCGGGCGGCGGCGTAGCGGACCCACGCGGCAGCGTCGTCATGGAGGCGTGCGAGGGCGGGGCACGCAGTCAGCGCCGCCGTCGGCACGGGGATGAGGCCGTAGCGGGCGACCAGGGCGTCGCGCGTAACCGACGCGGGGGGGGGGGGGGGGGGGACGGAACCGCCACCGCCCCCGCCCCGGCCACCACCCCCACCACTACCGCCGCTGCCACCAGTGCTGTCGCCAGACGTCGCCCTCACGCTGCCCGAGTCCATGGCTGTGGACGGATGTGGGAGTATGGGGAGGAGGAGGGGTCAACCGCACGCCAAGCCCCAGGCGTGAGTCCCGCACCGCCAACACCGCCGAGCGCGAAGCTGAGGCTCCTACCACCGAAGCGCCCGCCTCCGCCGGGCACCGTGTTGCCGCACGCACCGCCGCACCCCGGCTGGAGAGCCGGTTGGCGAGTTGGAGCTCCGCCTTGCGAGCCACACCGCACGCCCAGTTGAGAGCGGTCTCCTGGGTGAAAATACACACATCTCATTGGTTGAAGAACCTCCGGAACACCCAGGGAGAACGCGGAAGGCAGCGCAACAGAGACACAAACAGGCACCTGAGGCCCGGCCGACAGGAAAAAAATACCCATGCCAAACACCATAATATGCGCTATGAGCTCCTCTTTTTATGCACATATTTTCTTGTCTCTTTCGTTGGTGCTTCACTCTGCTTCACAGGGGCACAAAGCCAGATGACAGCAAACAGGCCCTCTTGACTGGGCGTGACCGGGCCGAGACGAGTCGGGCGTGCCGTGGATCGAGTCAACAGACGTGATCCGTCCGTCACGAACATGCATCCCATGGGATGATACCCATTTGTAATGACATGCGGAACGTTGGTCCAAGAGATTTTATTGCATGAAGGCATCTTGAATCGAAAGTTAAGTCGTGTCCATGGACGCGGCTCGGCTGGGTGAACTGTACTTTTCCATCGCCCACATCCGCAATGGATCCCAGCAGGAAATCCGACCTTCCCCCAACAAAACTCCCACGGACTCCTCCCACTATCCGATACTGTACCCGCCACGTTGTTTAACGCACCCCCGTCGCCGACGCGCCGCCAGCAGGGGATTGTCCAGACACCTGGCCCCCCATCGAGAGGACATCCACGAACTGCCACGCAACCACCCTCTCCTCCCACACGGAACGAAACAAACAGCCGGGGTGGGGATCCACCGCATGACTCTGGGTTGTGTGGCCGCTGCCGACCGCCTTCCACCGGCGCGCCCGCAGACAACTGCTGTGGTTCATATGCCCGGCAGTCGCCGCCATCGATCGCTGGACAGGGCGGTGGGTTCTCTTTCCCTTTGGTGGGCCGCTCACGCACGCTCCTCCCTACTGCTGCCGCTTTTGCTGTTGCCGCTCGGCGTCGTACTCCCGTGTAGAGGGCAGCAGCAGGAGCCGACGGCGGCTTTGGCGACGGCTGGCGCCCTGCTTGGCAGGTACCGAGCGCAGGGGCGTACAGGGCGTACGGGGCGGCAGGGCGCTGTCACTATGAGCAGCGTCACTCCCCCCTCCCAGCGACGGCGACGCGGACGCCCCCGCCCCCCCCGACGGCGGTGGCCGGTCATGGCGGCGGCACCAGCAACCGCCGTGGCCGCAGCGGCGGTCGCCGCGGCAGTGGCGGCGGTGGCGGCAGCAGCAGCAGCGGGGGCGGCGGCGCTGGCGGGTGGCCCCCCCACGCGGTCCTACTATCTCCGCGCGACGCTCACCCAGTGGGACTACGCCCCCCTGGGCGACGTGCACGGCTGCTACGGCCGCCCCCTGACGCCCGAGGAGGCGGTCTACCGCCGCGACGCGCCGCCCCCGACGGCGGCAGAGGCGGCGGCGGCGGCCGACGGCCCCGACACGTGCGCGGCGGCGGCGCGGCCGCCCGGCCGGGGGAGCGTGTACACAAAGGCGGTGTGGGTGGCCTACACGGACGGGACCTTCGCCACCGTCGCGCCGCCGGCCGGACTGGCCGCGTCGGAACCCCCTGACGGTGGGAGCGGGGGTGGCGGTGGGGGTGGGGGTGGGGGTGGGGGTGGGGGCGCGGTCGGGGAGGACGGTGGCGGCGGGGACTCCCCGCTGGGCCTCCTCGGGCCACCCCTCTACGCCGCCACGGGGGAGGTGCTGGCGGTGACGGTGGCGGCCGACACGCCCTTCCCCGTCGCCTTTGAGCCGGCGGGGGTGCTGCGGCTGGGCGCCCGTGCCAGCGCTGGCGGCGGCGGCGGCGGCAATGCCAGTCGCGGGGTGGCGGCGGGCGGCGGCGGCGCCACGGCGGTGCCCCCCGGGGGGGTGGCAACGTTTTACTTTTGGGTGCCGCCAGAGGCGGCGGGCGGGCCCCACACCCCGTCGGCGGTGCACGTGTACACGGGGGGGGAGGCGGGGGGGGGGGGGGGGCTGATTGGGCCCCTGGTCGTCACGCGCGCCGCCGACGCGGACGCCCGGGGGATGCCGGCAGGTGCGTTGAACGCGCGGGGGGACGGCGGGGGACAGGGGAGGGGGGGGGCGGGGGGGAGGGGGGTGGCGAGGTGCGGACGGGGAGGGAGGGTGACCGCGGCCGCTGCACGCCGGCGCACGGCAGGGCGGTGTGGCCGGCCGCCGCCGCCGCCGCGGGCGGAGCGGCGGGACCCCGGCGGCGGCCGCCGCCCCCCCGACACTGCGCGCGCCAGACCTCCTGACCATTTTTTATCGGCGCCTCGTCCGCGCGGCCACGCCGCTCCACCGCCGCCGCCCCTCGCTCTCTGCTCCCCCGCCCCTCGCTCCCGTCCCCCCCCTCCCTCCCCCCCCCCGCAGGCTACCAGCACATCTTTACGCTCCTACAAGTCCACGACGAGTCCCGGTCGCCACTGGCGCGCCCCCCCCCCCCGTGCCCCCCCCGCACCGCCGCTGCCGACGCCGCCGCCGCCGCCTTCCCCCCCCCCCCCCCCTCCCCCTGCGGCTGACCCCCCCCCCCGAGGGCGCCGAGGCCAACGTCCTCCACGCCATCAACGGCTACACCTTTTGCCACGGCCGCCGGTGGGTGGTCGACGCGGCGACGCCGACGCTGTGGCACGCCCTCACAGCCGGGGGCGCCGCCGGGTCCGCCGCCCGGGACGTCCACACGCTCCACCTGCATGGCCTGACGGGCCTGACGGGGGGGGGGCGCACGCGGATGTGGTGCCGCTGGCGCCGGGGCGGGGGGGGACGCTCGCCGTGCGGGCAGACGTGGGGGGGGTCTGGTACGGCCACTGTCACCTGAATGACCACGTCGCGGCGGGTACGTCTTTTTTTTTGGTCAAGAGGGGGACGACACGAGGAATGGGGGGGGGGGGGGGTGGGGGTGGGGGGGGGGGGTGACAGAGGCGCACGCCGGTGAGTGTGCGACGCGTGTGGGGGGGTTTGAGGCGGAGGGGGGGGGCGGGTGAGGGGAGAGTGAGGGGGAGAGGAGCGTCGTGGCCCCCTGCCGCGCCGCCAAGGGCGGCGGCGCACCGCCCCTCTGCCGCCGCCGCCGCCCCCGCTGCGGGTGGGCGGGTGCAGCCGCGCGGCGGGCGGCGCCCGCCTGACGACGGGAGCCGCCGACTCACCCCCCTTGGTGCTTCCCCCGCGTGTGCGCGCCCGCGCACCCCCGCCGGCGGTCGCTGCCGTGGCGCGCCCGACTGCTGCTGGTGCGTTGCCTTGCCGTGTCTTGCTTCCTCCACCCCCCCCCCAACGCCCTCTTCCCCTTCCCCCCCCCCCTCACCGACAGGCATGGCCATCCTCTACCGGGTGGACACGTCGCGCGCCCCCCCGCCCCCCCCCCTCCGCGGCGTCCGCCGCCACTACTACCTCGCCGCCGAGCAAATCGAGTGGGACTACACCGCGGGGGACGGCGGCGTCAATGCGTGTACGGGGGAGCCCTACACCCCCGCAGAGGCGGCGTTTGTGTCTCCGCCCATGGCGGCGGGTCGGCGGCGGCGGCAGCTGCCAGCCGCCGCCGCCGCTGCCGCCGCGGTGGCGGCGGGCGCGACGCCCCTCCCCCGGGCTGCCTATGTCAAGACCGTCTACGTGGCCTACACGGACGCGTCCTTTACGGTGCGGGCGCCCCCCCCCGCTGGGGCGGCGGCGGCGGGGATCCCCGCGGGCCTGGGCGGCCCGCTCCTTACGGCCACCGTTGGCGACACGGTGGTGGTGACGCTGCTCAACGGCGGGGGCACCCTGGACGGCACCCCGCATCCCATCTCCATCCACCCCCACGGGCTGCGGTACGAAAAGGCCGCGGAGGGCGCCGCCTACGCCGACGGCACGTCGGGCCTGGACGCGGCCGACGACGCGGTTGCGGTGGGCGACCGGGTGACGGTCGAGTGGGGGGTGCCAGACCGGTCAGGGCCGGGGCCCGCTGAGGCCGGCGAGGCGGCGGCGGGGGGGGGGAAGGTGTGGCTCCTCCACTCGCACGTTGCCGAGGTGGCCGACACGGCCGCGGGGCTCTTTGGGGTGCTCGTCGTCTACCCGCCGGGGCCGCCGCCCGCCCCCCCGCCCGCCCCCCCTACCCCCTTTTTTGTCGGCATCATTGACGAGACGCTCAGCCTGCACGCGGCGGTCAACCTCCCCCCCCCCCCCCCCCCGGGGCGTCGGCAGACGACGCCGAGGCGGCGGCGGCGGCGCACGTCAAGTACACCCTCGGGGGCACCCTCTACTGCGCTCCCCCCCCCCCCGCCCCCGGTGGGGGCCCCCCCCGCGGCCGCTCCTCCCGGGCGTGCCCCTGCGGCTGGCGGCCTACACGCTCGGCTCAGAGACGGACGTGCACACGCTGCTCGCCGACGGGGCGGCGCCGGCCGGCGGGGTGGGCGCCCCGCCGGGGCCCCTGCCGGCGCTCTCCTCGACCGTGCCGCTGCTGTCGGGCATGTTCCACGGCGTCACCGTCACCCCCGCGGGGGGGGGGCGGCTGCGCCTCCGCTGCGGCGCGCCGGGGCACGTGGCCAAGGGCATGGTCGCCGCGTGGCCGGTCGCCGCCGCCCCACCCGCCGCCCGGCCGGCCATTGCCGCGACGGCGGGGGTGGCACGTGACGGCCGCGGCGGCGGCGGCGGCGCCGGTGGCTGCGATGCCGGTGGCCGCGGTGGCGGTGGCGGCGGGGTGGTCCTGCCGCCGTGGCAAACGGGTGGCGGCGGGAGCGGCGGCGGCAGCGGCGGCGCGACAGGGTCCCCGACGGCCGGGGTGGTCCCGCCGTGGGCGCTCCCCCCCCCCACGGGCGCCCCCCCCCCCACGCCTCCGCCCCCCGCACCTACCACCTGGCGGCGTCGCCCGTCGACTGGGACTACGCGCCGCTGCGCGGGGGCGCGTGCCCCCCCCCCCCCGGGGTCAATGGGAGTGCCCCCCGGCGGGCGCTCCCGCCATCCACCCGCACCACCTTTCCCGGCAAGGCCGTCTTTCGGCTGACCGGCGCCCCCGGCGCCCCCCCCCCCCCGCCTTCCACGCCTGACCGGCTGGTGGGCCCCCTCCTCCACGCGGTCGCGGGCGAGCCCCTAACGCTGGTGGTGACCAACGGCCTGGCCACCCCCCTGGCCTTGTCCATCCCCGCCCTCGGCGAGCCCGCCGCCGACGGCGGGCCGCCCGCCCCCCCCGGCGGCACCTGGCGTGCCACGTGGGCGGTGCCGCCCGCGGCGGGCCCCCGCCCCGGCCGCGGGCGGGTGGGCGCCCACGTGTACGCCGCCGCCGACGGGGCGCCCCGCAGCGGCCTGTTTGGGGTGCTGGCCGTTGTGGCGGCCGCCGCGGACCTCCTCCCTGACGCCACCGCGCCGGCGGGCGTCCGCGCGGCGGGCGCCGACGACGAGGCCGCCGCGACGCTGCACACCTTTTTCGAGCCCCGCCCCCGCGCGGCGACTGGTGGCGGCGGCGCCCCGCCGCGGCCGGTCTTTGCCACCATCTCGGGGCACGTCCACTGCAACGGGCCGCCGCTGGTGGTGCGCCCGGGGGGGGTCACCCGCCTGTACGTGGCGGCCCTGTCCGACGGCCTCACCCCCGTGGCCGTCGCTGGCGGCGGCGGTGGCGCCGCCAGTGACGGTGGCGGTGGCGGCGGCGACGGCCGCGGCGGTGGCGGCAGTGACAGCGGCGGTGGGGGCGGCCTGCTGCTGCTCTCCCCCGGTGGCACCGCCGGCGGCGGCACCGCGGATGTGGCGGGCGGCAGCGCCTACCCGGGCGGGGTGACGGTTCTCGAGGTGGTGGGAGCGGGGGCGGAGGGGGGGGTGTGGGGCGCCGCCGCCGCCGACGTGGCGGCGGCGGGCATGCGCGCGCGGGTGTCTGCGGGGGGGGGGCGCCGCGGCGTTGCCACCGCCCCGTGGGCGTCTGCGACCGCCGCCCCCGTGGCGGCGGCGGCGGCGGCCGCGGCGGCGGCGGTGGTGTGAGCGCCCCGCGCGCGCTGCGGCAGCGTCTACCTTTAGTAGGCCCACGGACGCCGTGTACAAAAAGTTGTGTACGAGTCAGAATCAGAGACAAGGACGCCAAGGTCAGTGCCTTTCATCATGACCATGCCGTTGCAGTCAGCTCTCAAAAAACACCCTGGCCACCCGCTCAATGAGCCCCCCACACAGTGGGCAGCCGCCCCCCCCCCCCACCACCCCCGCCGCGCACGCCCCACACAGCACCGCGTGGCCACAGCTGAGCAGCACCACCGCTGTGTCGGCGTCGCGGCACACCACACACCGCCGCCGGTCGTCGGCGGCGGCGGCGGCGGGGGGCAGCGCCGCGCGGAGCCGCCGGATCTCGGCCCGCGCGTCGGCAAGCGCCGCTCGCAGCTCCGCAACGTCGCCGGGGGGGAAGGGCGTTGCGGCGAGGCGCACCGCAGCGGCGGCAGCGTCGCCCGCGTCTTCATGGTCGCCGTCGGCCGCCGCCGCCGCCGCCGCCGCAGCGGCCGACGTGGCCGCCGGTAGCAGCGCGCCCACCCCCGCCGCCGCCCGCGCGGCGATGCGCGCGTCCATGCAGCGGAGGACGTGGACGGCGCGGGCGCCCACCGCCGCCGCCTCGTGGGCCGACGGCGGCACGTCGGGGGGGGAGGACGGGCCCCCGGCCACCCATCCGCAAAAGGGGCACGGGGGTGCGGGGCCGCCGCTGGCGCCGCCACCGTCGCCGCTGTCGCCGCCGCCATTGCCAGTGGCGGCCAGCACCAGCCGCGCGCCAGAGGCAAAGGGAGGCGGGGCGACGCCGTTTTCGTCACCTTGGCGCCCGCCGGCCCCGCCGCCCCTGTCCCCGTCAATGCCGAAAGGGCCGGCGTCGCCAATGGGCCGCCCGCCTCCCCATTCCGCAGCCACTGGCGATGCGTCGGCCCGCAGGTCGGCGAGGCGGCCGTCCCTGTCAAGGCGGCCCCACAGACGTGCCACCCCCCCGCCATCCGGCAGCAGCTCCGCGCCGTCCCCGCCCCGGAGGCCGACGCTGCCGCCGGCGCCCCCCCCCCCGGCACACCCCTCCCCACCCCCCGCACACGTACCCCACACACACCCCCCTCGTCACGCCAGACGCGCACGGACAGGTCGCTAGCGGGGAGCGTCAGCCGGTGGGCCCGCCCGCCTCGGCCGTGTAGTGCGCCGCGGGTGGTCGGCCAGACCGCCGTGGCATCGACAGAGGGTCCCTCCCCTGCGGCCGCCACAGCCGCCGCCGTCGCCACCTCTGCTACGGCCGCCGCCGCCACCATCGCCGCCGACGGCGCCGCGTAGAGCCCCCTGATGCCCACCAGCCGGGGCCCCTGGGTGTAGGCCGTCAGGCCCACGAGGGTGGCCCCCGCCGGCGGCGTGTCGCCAAACGGCGTGTCCCCGCCGCCGCTCCTACTGCTGTCGCCACCGCTGCCGCCCACCACCACCGCGGCGGCCACCGAAGTGGGCGACAGCGCCGGCCCGTCACCGATAGAGGTTTCCACCGGGGGACACCTTCCATCCCCCATAGTTCTACCTGGCGTGCCTCGCAATGGGTGGGGCACAAGGGGGAGGAAGAGAGGAGCCAACAAGAGAGATTCGTACCGCAGGGAACGCGACTGCCATGACAGGCGCGGGCCAGGAGGGGGGGCGCCGCCAGAGAGCGGCGGCGGGGTCGGGGCCGCCCACCGCCGCCAGGATAGAGAGGGGGGATAGGGAGGAACGGGTCTGGAAGAAGAACGAAAGAGTAGACACAAATAACAAGCCGTAGCAGGGGCGGTGAATCAGCGGCAGTGGCGGTCGATAGGGGGTAGTGTGGTGGTGTGGCGGCACGGCCACCAGGAAAACCAAGACGCAGAATCCAGCCGCCGCACGGCAGCAGCCGGCCTGGCCGTTGGCGGCATCGGCAGCAGCGGCTGAGGGTGCTTGCTACTCGCACCACTCCCAGCCACAGCCTTTACATGGCGCAGTGTATGCGGGGGTGGCGCTGAGGGGGGAGGGGGGGAGGGGAAGAAAGAGAGAAGCGAAGCGGTTGTGGTGCCGGCCGTCTGGTTCTGATGTCGTCAATCAGGAGGGGGGAGAGCTCTGCAAGCGATGGTGGCGGACCGAGCGGGGGGGGGGGGTAAGAGGGCGCGAGCCCGCCCCTTCCCCCCCGCCCCTTCACCTGCGTGAGCAGCAGTGGGTGCTGTGGGATTCGCAGCTTCGCAGGCGAGCGATGGAGTGACGGGTGGTGGCAGGGTTAAGAGCAGGCCAGCGAGGGGGGGGGGGGGTCGGAAGAGGGCGACGGAGAGCTGTTGAGTGCATACGGTGCGGTATTTAGGGGCGCACGACTGAGCCGTGCGAAATGACACGTGTGAGGAACTGCAAGAATGAGTTGGCCACGATTTGTGCTGGCCACAAGAAACGGTTCTAAACGCCAGCAAGTCGTTGTTGTTCGCGCACAATTGAGTGGAAGCATTGTGAGACGGGTGACTCCAATGAAACACTACCACGTGTCGTCATGCCCTGGCAAACGCGTCACGCTGGCGACTCCACCTTGAAAAAGAGAGGGGCTAGGGTTGAGGGTGGGGTTCGGATGGAAATCAGAAGGTGGGGTTGAGTGGTGCGCACTGGAATTGATGTGAATTGCAAGCGTGCTGAAGGTGACCCCTATCAAGTGCCCGTCTCTTGTAGGATGCGCTGGGGTGGGGTTCAGTTGGGGTGGGGCGGGGTTCAGTCCCAGGCTGCCGTCACAATTCTGATACGTGAGGGGGAGTGCCTGAAAGGGTGGGCAACCGCCTGGGTGGCGCCAAAAACTGCGCGCCCACATCGCCCGGCCCACCCCGACTGGCTGCCCAGACCGGCCACCCCGCGCCGACCACCAGGCTCGTCGGAAGCGACGCCGAGCGACCTTGACCGCCCACGCCAACGAGTCGCCTACTTCCACCTGTTCAGCAAGCATCCTCTACGCTGGCGGCAGCCCCCTCCCTGCCACGGCCAACAGCGCTTCGTTGCGGTGAACATGGACCCGGCCGCACCCGAGGCGACCGCGCTTGCCACGGCAGCTGACGTGTGCGAGCCCCAGCCCAATGATTCGGAGCCAGATGCGGAGCCCGTCCTCCTGTTTGCCCGCGAGGAATCTGGACTGTATCGGGTATGGCCATGAGCGTCTTTTCTTTGAGAGAGCATCCTTGTATGACCCGGCACTTTGTTTCGACCCGCATATCGCTCAACGCATGGTCTTGAAGTACTAACGCATGGGTAAATGCTTCCCTTGGCTGCATGCATCGATTCTCACGACTCAGATCAGCGCAAAAAAAGCAGTTGAAATGGTTGTCATCCACGGCGACGCCGCCGACCACTACTCCAGCAACAGCGATGGTGGAGTTGCCCACGTCCTCGATTTGCCTCCATCCTCGGCGGAGACCTGATTTAAGGACAGTCCGTACACCTGGGGGCCGCCCAAGGGCACGAGCTCTACAATGGTGCTCATCTCTGGACGGTGGAAACGTTACAGTGTGCGGACGCGTACGTGCACCCCACCGATGGTGTGCTCCCTCATGCCCGCGGACGTGGCCAACATGCGTCATACGGAGGTCGACTTTGATAACCCCACGTGGCTGGCGGCCATGAAGATGTGCGAGGATGACGATGACCCGGAGAGACGGGTACGAAAGACTTCTATGGTATGTTGAATCCAGCAAGCTCCTGGTCGCTCTTTGCCACTTTGACGAATTTTGGGCCGCTCTCCTTGCGCAGTACGCCTGTGGCCACTCTATGACCTTGAAACCAATCTCTGTGGGCACACACTCCTGGGCGCATTTCTCATATCTGGGCGTATTGGCGCATCGCTCGCTTTTCTTCGTCCATCCACATGTTTGTTCCCTTGCATATTTGTGTGCGTCGGCCGCAACAGGCGTACTTTAAGACCTTGCAGAACATGGAGGGCGGATGCTCCTTTACGGACAAGGATAACATCCCCTGCGGTGGGCACCCCGTGTTTCTGCCTCCCAGAGGGGGCCGCGGGGCTTTTATTGGGTGCTCCAACTGGGAGCCAGGTGACCCACCCACCTCCAGGGGAGGGCATATGTCCCGCTGCATTCGTCCAGGGGTTGACCCTGACCTGGTCAAGACCTGGTTGGAGGACGGTATCGAGGACGTCGCGTCATCTGATACATGCAGCTACATCTCTGGCAAGCGCTTCAAGGAGCTGACGTGCAAGCGGCACGGAGGCGAGAACCCTCGCCTCAAGAGGTCGGGGGGGGGCGGGTGCCCAGTGCGTGTTGAGTTCCTGAGCCCCGCTGGGAGTACTGGCGACACTATACGCGTATTCGTCATCGTGCGTGGGACGCACTCCCACGTTTTCCCGGTTTGCAAGCCCTCAAGCCGGCTCGTGCAGAACGTGGTCGAAGATAATCCGTCAGCATCCATTCGAGCGCTGCAGGTATGTAGACTGGCTTTTCTGCTTCTTGTCTGTCTGATTGTGTGGTTTGAGCACCTGTGATTGTGGAGCGATCTTTCTGACATACAAGCGCAATTGTGGTGTCTGTGTCTCTTTCTGGCTTTTTCTTTCAGGCGGCGATCAGCGATGCCAGCGGCGGGGGACTGGCGAGCACCTCCTTCGTCCGCAAGCTGCGCCACTCGGCGCGCTCTACAGCCCACCCATTTGGGCAGGACCTGCTTGGGGTGATGGACCTCTACCGTCGGTCGGGCTACCGCCACGAGTACGTGAAGGCGATTATTCAGAAACCGGAGTACACTGCCGTGGTCCTCCAGACTGAGAAGCAGGCCGACATGGCCGGCCAGATGCGCTACATCGAGGCTGACTCAACGTTTGGCGTTGTTTCCCGGGGCTCTGCTAAGGATGGCGTACAGGCGGAGGCCATTAGAGAGGCTGGAAAGCAGGCTTTTGACTGGCATCATTTTTCCATCATGTAAGTCAGGAGGGCTCTGTGCGGTGGCGGCGAGACTCAGGCCTGTTTTCCCAGGCTTTCGACCTCCTCTGCGATGAGGGAGATCATCTCAGTCACTGACGTATTGCTACTGTCCGTCTCCGTGCGTAGATCTTTTGTGCCGTGGCTGAACCGGGCGGTAACCCTGCTCCGAGCAATGGTGATTGGGAAGACCACGTCTATGTACGAGGAGCTGTTTGAGTTCTACTTCTCGGCTGCGGCGGAGCACGGCCTGGCTGGGCCCGGCGGGCGTGTAGCGGTCCGGGCGGGGGGCGGGACCAGTAGCAGAAAAACACCCTTTGTTGCCGCTACAATGGACTTTGAGACAGCGCAACACACTGGGTTCGCGCGTGGCCTAAGCCGGGTGTTTGGAGGTGAACCAGCCGACTACACTGGCAGGTTCATTGGCTGCGCCGTTCATTTTAAGCGTTTCCTCCTGGGACCCAGCGGCAACAGCGTGGGTGACCCCTTTTTCAGCGTTATGGTGCAGCTGCGGGAAGCTGATGCCGTGGGCGGTGAGTCGGGGGTACGGGAACGCCTGTCCTCGCTGGCCGCGGAGTATCAGAAAAGCCATGAATCGAAAAAGGCCAACGTCATCCTGTGGCTCCTCAAGAACCCGGCCGCCTTCTCCGCAGCCTTCCCGAAGAGCAGTGGCCGGCTTAACAAGTTTGAGCTACTGGCGAGTCCTGACAACACCAACGCTTGCGAGTCTTTGAACCGACAAACAAAGCAGGTCGTGTCGGACGCCAGAGCGTCCTCGCTACTGGAGGTCATCGCGTCACTTTCCGACTTTGATGCAAGGACGATGGCCGCCATCACGTCGCCCGGCCAAGCGGCGCCCTCCGGGGCGTCGCAGGTGGCGCGCATGAATCGCGCCACCAAGCGGAAGCGGAAGAGCAACGTTGTGCCGAGCGCTGGGCAGCCGCCCAAGCCCGCCAAGTCCGGGCGAGCAAGCGCAAGTCCTCCTCGCGGTGGTGCAGCCAGAGCTGCAGATGCACACGCGGCTGCGGGGCGAGATGCAATGCCTGCGGAAGAAGCGGCTCCGGGTGTGGCCCGCCCAGGTGGTGGTGAAACTCCCAGTGGGACAACTGGAGCGGGAACCGCGGGAGCCCCTCCCCTCTGGCAGTCGTCTCCTCAGCTGCTGGCTGAGTTTCAGCTCTTCTTAGCTGCACGGCAGCAGGCGCGGATGTCGTCTGCAGACGGAGCCACGAAAAAGCGGGGGTACGAGGGTGTGTCGTCTGAGGGTGGAGAGGAGCCTGAAAGCTAATGAAGCCTGCTCTTGATAAGGCGCTCCCTCCCCTAAAGAAAAAGCAGAAGGGATGCCCGCCAGCGGGAAGACCACGCGCCCCTCGCCGGCGCCGCGACCGCGTCCGCGGCCGCGGTCCAAAGAGGGCTGAAGACGTCCGCAGCACCGCCGCCGCCGCCACCACCGCCGCAGCCGCCAGCCGAGGCGCCGGCCACCCCCTCCGCCCCCTCCTCCTCCTCCCCCGCGCTGTACACGTGGCCCACCACGTCCCGCTCTCTGTCGTCGGCCGAGTCACTGCTGCTGCCGCCATCGGCGCACCCCCCCCCCCCCCCCTGGGCGCCCCGCCGCGCGCCGGTCAGCACACCCCCCCCGCCGGGCAACCCCCCCCCCCCCCCCCACCACGCGCCGCCCACCCCCGACGTTGCCGACAGCGCGCTTGCACGTCGCGGACGGGCGCGGCTGTGGCGGCGCGGAGGCGGCCGAGGCGGTCGAGGCCGAGGCGGGCGGCGATGGCCGCCGCCAGCACCGCCGCGTCTCGGTAGCCCGCCGCCGCCGTTGCCGCGGCGGCGCCGCTGGCAAAGAGCAAACCGTACAAGCGGGAAAGGGTGGACGTGTAGGGGGTGAGGTCGTCGGGGGCGCGCCAGGACGGCACCGCGGGCGCCTCGACGGCCGCGCTGGAAGGGATGGCGGACGGGTAGGGGGAGGGCGCGCCCCCGGGGGGGGCCCACATCATCGCCGCCGCCCAGGCGGTCCAGTCGGGCGGGGAGGGCGGCAGGATGGGCGACAGCGGGGGGACTGCCGCCGCCATGGCGGCCGGCGAGGCGGTCGCGGCGCGCCACCGCCACGGCGCCCGCGCCGCCGTCGCCGCCGCCGCGACGGCCGCGACGAGCGACGCGCGGCCGGCGAGCGCCACCGGCCGCGCGCCGCCGCCCAGCCGCACCGCCGCGGGCGGGGAGAAGCGGCGGCCCCAGCAGGGCTGCCACCCGGGCTGCCCCCCCCCCCCCCCCCCCCCGGGGGGGGGGGGGGGGCCGCGGGCCCCCGGGGGCCCCCCCCCCCCCCCCCTCCCCCCCTCCTACTCTTCCAACCACCCCTACACGCCATCCGCCACGTAGTAGCGGACGTACGCGTCTGCGCCGAGGCGCGCGGCGAGCGCCGCGGCGAGGCTGCCCAGCACCGGCAGGTCCGGCTCGGCGGCGCGTGTCAGTTTCGCCTCCTCGTACAGCGCGAGCGTGACGGCCAGCGCGTCGGCCGTCAGCGCCCGCGCCGCCGCCGCATGAGCGTCGGCGGCCGCCGCTGTCGACGACGCCGCCGCGGCGGCGGCGGCCATGCAGCCGAGCGACTGGCGGACCGCGCCCGCGTCGGGCGCGGCCGCGGCACAGCACGGCGCGTCGGCGGGCGTGGCGCCCATGTGCAAGTCTGACGCGAGCAGCCACGCCCAGGCGCTGAGCAGCGCGTCGTCGCGGCCAATTCCAACGCCGCCGCCGGCCACGCCGCCGGGCCACCGCCACATCACCGCCGCGTTCCGGTCGGCGGGGACGTTCAGCACCACCGCTGCCAGCAGCCGCTAGTCCGCCATTGGCGGCAGCTCCCCGGCGCCACACCCACCGCTCCCACCGCCGCCATGACCATCAGGCCCGCCACCGTCGAGCGACTCCCCCCACAGGCCGCCGCCACCGTCAACGCCGCCCGCGCCGCGGCCGCCGCGCCAGGCGGCTCACGCGTGGCCGGCGCCATCGTCCCAGCAGCCGCTGCCGGCACGCGGCGTCGCGTCGAGCACCGCCGCGCGGCGATGGAGGAGGGCGCGGCGGAGCGCCACCGCCGCAGCCGCGCCGGCGGGTGGGGCGGCGCCGCCGTCGCCGCCTGGGGGGGGCACCGGAGCGCGGCTCGCCACCCGCGCGTGGACGCCACAGAGCAGCGCCGCCGCGAGCAGCGACGACGACCGCGTGCACCGCAGGTCCGCCCGCACCGCCGCGACGGCCGCAGCGGGGGGTCGCAGAGGCGCCGTCGTCGCCGCCGACGCCGACGCCGCCGGCGCGAGCAGCACGGTCACCCTCGAGGCGACCGCGTCGCGGAGCCCCACCGGCACCCACCCCCTCCCGCCAGCGCCGCCGCCGCCGAGCGCCACGCCCGCCACCCGCTGGGTGCCCACCCACAGCTGCAGCGCCCCCCCCGTGGTGAGCACCAGCGTGTCGACCGCGCCGCCCGGGCGGGTGGCCACCAGCTCCGCCGCGGCCGCCACCCGCCTCACAAGGGCAATGAGCGTGACGGCAGAGCCACGGCGGGCGGCACGGGCGCCGCGTCTGGGTCAGCCGCAGCGGCGGCGGCGGTCGAGCGGGTGCCGTCAGGGGCGGCCAGGTCGACAGCCCAAACGAGGAGCTCCCCGCCCGCAACGACAACGGCGATGACCTCCCCCGCGGGCCCGTGCGCTACAAACGCGGCCGCGACGGGGCCGCGGATGGCGGCGCCGCCGAGGAAGGAAAGGGCGAGCCGCGGCCGCCGGACGAGCGCGGCAAACAGCCGCCGCCGCTGAAGGGCGCCCTCCGTGATGTAGAGGGAGCGCTCGAGGGAGCGAGTGGGCGTGACGGGCGCCAGATGGGGGGGGGGCGCGGGTGTCACCGTAGCGTTGGTGGCGCCGACGCCGCCACCGCCGCCGCCACCGCTGCGGCCGCCACCCCCCCCCCCACGGCCACCCCAACCGCGGCCGTCCTCCGTGTCACTGCTGCTGGCGCTGCTCCCGCCGCCGCCGCTCCCCGTGCCGAGAATCGACTGTAATGTTTTCCACGTTGCTGCACGTGCCAGACGAAAAGCGCGGCTACGTACCATGGCTGGCATTTTTTTGTTTATGTTTGTCTCTCATGGCCGCTTCTCATTCACTGTGCGTTGCAGCACAGACAGAAAAGATATGAAACAAATCAAGCCCTGTTCGCTCGAGTGGAGACACCCCGAATCACCGAGTAGGCTCAACATCCAATAATCATCGAGAGCCTATTGACCCCCACAGACCAAGCCCCATCAAAGCACCGTCCCCTTTTCTGCCGCTCCTCGCTCCTCCCCCTCTCCCTTCCCAAGGCCTATCCCAACCATCTTCTGCCTCGCCTACCGTCTCCCGTCCCTCTCCCCCCTTCTCAGTGCCACACGGGCGGGCAGCCGCCCCGGGGGTCGCCCACAGCCACACCGCCCGCGAGTAAACCGCCAAAGCTACAGTGGCCACTGCCGCCACTCGGTGGGGGCAACGGAGCAAGCCGCCCCCCTCGCCACCGTCAGAGACAGTGGTGCAGCCCATCGCCGCCGCCGCCGTAGCCCCCGTGTGCGGCGGGTGCACCAAGCGCGCAGGAAGACATGTGAATAGCGACGCCGGAGCCGCCCCACCGTCGCCACTGCGGCCGGCAAAACAATCGCCGGGGGTGGATCCGCCGGCGCAAGAGCATCCCATTCCACGGCGGGCCAGCACCGTAGCCACCGCTGCCACGGTCGGCCACAGCGGGCTCGCCAGTTGACCGTGGCAGCCACCAGGACGGCGACCGCGGCCGTGGCAGCAGCGTGGGCGTGCGGCCCCCCCCATCATGACAGCAGCACACCGCCGGGTGCCGTCACGCGCCACTAGGGCATGGGAAGGGGTCAGGGTGGGCATGGCGACGAGAGGGTCCGGCCAAGGCCGGGTGGGTATGATGACGGGAGGGGCCGGCCGGGTCGTGGTGGGTGAGTGCAGGGCGTTGCTGGCCACGGTGACGGGAGGGGGGGTCCGGCGGCCAACCGTATAAGGGAGACCACGGAGACCGGGGACTCCGGCCGGGTCCGGGTGGGGGGGGGGGCGGTCCGGTCGGGGATGGGAGGGGGCTACGCCGTGGCAGTGGGCTCCGGCCGGGTCGGGGTGGGGGGGGGGCCGGTCCGGTCGGGGATGGGAGGGGGCTAGGCCGTGGCACGTCGGGTGGCACGGACGGCGACGTCTTCGCGCCATCGAGGCCGTGCGCGCGAGGAGCGCGCGCGCGCGCGTGGCAGCGCGCTCCTCCACAGTTGTGACGGCGGCCTGGGACTGAACCCCACCCTCCCCGACTGAACCCCACCCTACCCCAACTGAACCCCACCCCAACGCATCATACAGGAAACGGGCACTTCACCCAGGCGGGGACCCTCAATACTCTTGCAATTCGAACCCATTCCGGTGCGCACCACTCAACCCCACCTTCTGATTTTCATCTGAACCCAACCCTCATCCCTTACCCGAAAAAGGGGGAGGAAGAGCGGTCGCGCCACTCCTACAGCGAGACTCGTCGCCCTCAATCCGCTCTTCCTCGTCGCTTGTCCGGGCTGCCACCGCGTCGCAGCCCTCTGCGCCTCACTTTTCCGACGCCACCGTCTCACAGGCTACCCCCCTCCCGCCCACCCGCGGCTCGCTTGCTCACCCGCCCCGCCTGCCTGCCGGCCCGCCGACTCACCTGCCCGCTGCGGAGGGGCGGGGGGGGAAGCGGGGTTGGCCGACGCAGCAGGGCATGGACCCTCAGCGGTCGTTGCTGCCGGGGGCGGCGGCGTCTTTGCCGGTGGGGGTAGGTGGGAGAGCGGGGGCGTCACCCCCGCCGCAGACTCTGCCTGTCGCAGCGGTAGGTATTTTGCCGTTTCGCTCTTCTTTTTTGCTCCATGTTTTTAGTGACAGGTGCCGATGGGGCGCTTCGTCTGGTCTGCCTCTTTGCCGCTGGAGAGGGGGGTGAGGCAGTCAGGGGGGTGGGGCTGGACGACCAGCGGGGTGGGCTGGGGAGGGGAGGGCGGGGCGTGAGGGCGCTGCGGTGTGCTATGCACGCCACTGGGATGGTGGGCCGAGCAGCACTGCCAGCGACGGGGACCGTCATTTGTGTGCTGTGGTCATGGTACTGACGCGGAGCGGCCATTCCTGCACGGGACTCTCTGGTGGGCTGCGGGCGACGGTGGGATTGCAACGCACACGACCGTCAGGGGGCGGCCGCAGCACACGCAAGCACTGCTGGGGGTCCCCCGTCAGAGGGCACCACTGGCGGTGGGGCGGGGAGCTCTGTGGGTGGCGGTGGCGGCGGTGGGGGTAGCGGCAAGCGTGGCCAGGTGGGGGACTTTGTGCGCCGCAGCGACTTTGAGCGTCAGGTGAGCACCATCCGCGAACAGGTGGAGCGAGTGCGCGCCAACCTTGCCAAGGCGGAACAGTATGTTGACCAGAGGGGGTGGTGGGGAAGGGGAGGGGAGAGGTCTCTGGATTGCATCCTGGTTTTTTTTTTTTTGTCGTGCACTGGTGGGAGGGCGTGGCGAGAAGGGGCGCGGGGGGGGGCTAGCCCCCTTTTTGGCTGCTTTCGCTACACTCTTTCCGACCCGATGAGGGGGACACTACCCGCCTTCCCGGCTGGATATTTTCCCGGGTCCTCCCGTGCGATGTGGTGGGGGGGGGGGGCAGGCGGGTGTGCACCCAGCGGGCGCCCGCTTCGCCGACGCGAAGGCGTGACACGGGCCTACTGACGACGCGGCCGCTCATCCCCGCTGCCTCACTGCTTGGCCGCTTCCATCTGGTGTTTCGACTGCCGCCGCCGCTGTTGGCGCTGCCGCCGCCTCTGCTGTCGTCGCCGCCACCGCCGCTGCTGTCGTCGCCGCCGCCGCCGCTGCCGCTGCCATCCAGGATTCGCGACGCCCACGACCTGGCGGGTGGGGCGGACGCGGCCGCCGGGGGTGTCCCCGCGCCAGGGGAGCCGGGGGGGGTTGCGCCGTGAGAGTTTCTCCCGCCTGTGGGTGGCGGAGGGGGAGGGGGAAGGGGAAAGAGGGTCACGCGAAGGGCGCTGAAGCGTTTTTGCGAGGGGGAGGGGGGCCGCCGTAGCCGCGCTTTATGGGCGTTAGCTGCCTCCGTGGGCGTCGTGCGGGGCTTGTGCGCGGCGGGGTGGGCGGGGGGGCAAAGGGCATGGTTACCATCACTATCCGGTTCCCCTGCCGCCGTCACAGGATTTCTTGTGGCAAGCGGGTGGGTGTTGCCGCGCGCGGCGGCCGCAGCGGCCGTCCCTGTCGGCCACACCTGTCCTCACTCCCCCAAACCAACTCAATCCCCCCTTCCCACCTCGCCTCAAATTGACACCGCCTCCCAACCTCCTGCCAAAGGTGTCCCTACACCCCTTCGTCTTCCCGCCGGCACAGCGCGTCGACCACCGCCCGTCGCAGTGCGTCGCCCACCGCGACGGTGGCGGGGGTGTGGGGCATGGACATCCCCCCCCCCCCGAGCTCAGCACCCCGCTCCAGCCGCCCTACCGGCACCAGCAGCTTGGCCACGCTCGTCAGCCACAGGCCGTCCACGCGGCCCGCCGCCACGTCCGCGACTGTAACAGGGCGGTGGATGAGCATCAGGCCCGCCGCGGGGGCGGCAGCGGCCACCGCGGCGGCTACCACGCCAGCCAGGACGGTGCCAGGAGCGGGGAGCCGCAGGGTAGTCCCGACGAGCGCCACCAAGTTGGTGGTCATTCCTTCCAGCAGCTCCACGTCCTCGTCAGCCAGCGCGGCGGTCCCACGGTCACCGTCACCGCCTCCGTCACCGCCACCGCCGCCGCCACCGCCGCCGCCACCGCCGCCACCACCGCCGCCCCCGTTGCCGCCCGCCAACCGTGGCCGCACGCGGATGAGCAGCGCCTCGGTGGCGCCCGCCGCGCGCGCCGCCGCCTCAGCCGGCGCGCGGAACACCGCCCACGCCGAGTCTTTTATCCCCGGCGCCCGCCGCCGCACCGCGGCCGGTGCCACCACCGCCACCACGGGGGGCAAGCGAATGGTGGCAGCGGCTGCGGCGGTGACGTCCCGCCAAGGCACAGCGTGGGTGAGAAGCGTGTGGGGGGCGCCCGTAGGGAGGAGCACCACCACCAGCGCCTCCGTGGTGAGGGGGGCCGACGCGGGGGCGGCGGGCGGCATCCCCGCGGGGCCGCCGTCACTGGCCGCCGGGAAGGGCCCTGTCAATGCCGATCCTGGCGGCGGCGGCAGCGGCGGCGGCGGCAAAGTGCCGACCGCGGCAAAAAGCGCCGCCGCCAGCCCTGCGTGCGACAGGTCCGCGACAGCCGCCTTCCCCCCTTCGGCGTAGGCGTCGGCGTCGTCGGCGGCCACCGCCGCCGCCGCTGCAGCCAGGGCGGCGTGCGAGTCCCGCAGCCGCGCCGCGTGGGCGGCATGGTGCGGAAAGGTGGTGCGGCCGCGGGTGGTGACAACGACCGAGTAGGCGCCCGGCGGGGAGGCGCGGAGAAAAGCGGCAGGCGAAAGAGCCGCGGCGAATGCCGCGGTCCCACCGGTCGCCCCCCTAGCGGGCGCGAAGTCCGCGGCCGCCGCCATCCCTGCCGCGCGCCCCCCCCCCCCCCTCTGTAGGGGCGCCGTCGGCAGCCGGCGACAGAGCGTCGACGCGGAGGACGCGCCCAAACCAGGCAAACACCCTACCCCACATGGCCGGCGTCACCGCGTGGCCGACGCCCGCCTCCATGACGAGCGTCGTGTCCCCCCCCCGCACCGCGTACGTGGCCGCAACGGTCCGCCACGCGGCGGCCACCCCCGCCGGCGGGCACCGCGGGTCGGCCGCCCCATTCAGCACGAGCAGCGGGCGTGGTGCGATGAGGCCCAGACTGGCGCTCGCGTCAAAGGTGGACGTCAGGCTGGGCGCCAACGCACCCCACACCGCCGTCACCACGTCGCGGTGCACGTGGGGGGGGGGGGAGGGAAATATGCACCCGGCGGGAGGCGGGCCACACCCACCGCCCTGGTGAGGGGCGGGATGGCCACAGGGGGAGCCGCTGCTGCTGCTGCTGCTGCCGCCACTACAGCCGCTGGCACCGCCGCCGCCGCCACTGCTGCCGCCACCTCCGTCACCGCAGTCGCCGGCAGGCGCTGGGCACTGGCGCGCGTTGGTGGGCGCTGGGAACTGGCGCGCGTCGGCGGTGGGGGCGGCCGGGGCGCCCCCCCCTCGAGCGGCCAGGTCCGCGGCGGCGGCGTCAAAGAGGGGCCCCAGGGTGGCCACCCGCGCGCCATACACGCCCTCTGCAACGGCGGCGGCCCAGCTCTGCACCGCAATGAGCGGCGCGACCGCCGCCTAGCGGGTGTCGGCAGCAGCCGCATACCACGCGGTCATGCCCCCTAGGCTGATACCCGTCACCCCCAGCCGCGCCCCGTCCACGTCGGCCCGGGAGATGAGGTAGTCGGCCACAGCCGACAGGTCCGCGGCAGTGTCGTAAATAAAGGGGTACTCCCGGTGGGAGTCATCGGCCGGCCGGCCGAGGGGAAAGAAGAGACTATCGCGAAGGCAGCGAGGAAGACAAGCCTTTTCCAACAGAAAAACTGGTGAGAGCCGAGCTCGCCGATGATGACGGACAGGGTGACCTCGGGTTTTAATACCAATAAGACCGCCGGTCAAATGACCTGAACGATCACCATGAGATCGATTGTTAAGAGCGCAAATTGACAGATAGATAACATAGAGACAGATATTCAATGCGAAAGTAGCCCCCCCAAAGGGCGAACCACAGGCACCACAAGTTGTAATGCCCGTCAAGGGTGCTACTTGAGATCGAATAAAGTGTAAGCATGACGGATATGCTACAGTGTGTACGGGAGTGACCTGGTCCCTCTCCTTCACAATAATGCGTGCCGCATTCAAAATGTGCGCCTGCGTCCTCTGGTCCAGCCTACGCCCTCGGGGCACGCGAGGAAGAGGATGACCAGAGGCCAGTAGCTGGTCGAGGTTTGCAGCGACCTGTCCCAGTAGCCGCGTATTGTGTGTCGTCGCTTAACCATCGCGATTAGCCCCTTGTCCAATGGTTGGTACACGGCATTGGTGTTTGGGTTCAACTCGATAATCTTCAATTGGGGATGGTTAATCGTTGTATGGCAACTCAGATTGTCGAGAATCAGAAATACGTGGCTGGCGGTGCGAGCACGCAGGCTGGGCACGAACACCTCAAAAAACCATCTTTTGAATACCCTACTGTCCGTCAAACCAGGCTGACTGCTACGAGACGTAGGGCAAGGGGCAGCGGTTGTCCGCCCCGGTGAAGCACATGAGCTGGGCGGCTTGGCCAATCATGGTGATTGGCAGCTTGTGTGAGCTGGTTGAGTAGCAGCACAGCGTCAAAGTAACCCGGGCCTTACTTCGCATGTCCTTGCTGCCCCTCGCATGACGTCTGTCGCTTTCCGACACGTAAGACCGACTCGGCAGGAAGCGGTAGAGTAGTCTTGTCTCATCGACGTTATATATCAAATCAGGGTCGACGCCCGCCAGCTGCCGCCGGATACCCGCCATTCGCTCCTCCGCTTCCTAGATGCATGCAGACGTTTCGGATCCATGCAAGGCCACGTTCACAAGCCCGTGGCATCTCGCCCAGTTCTGTAGAAGCCAGTTAGAAGCAGAAAACGCCACGACCTCGAGAAACTCCACAATCTGCAATGCTTCAGCACGTAGCGCAGCAAGCGAAAGCGGAATACGCTTCCGGCTGCGAGCCTGTTAGGCCTCAAACCATTGGGACGGTCTCGAGTCCACACCGCCGGTAGGGGCAGTCAGGCAGGATTGTGTGAGAAAGGGATTGATGCCTAGGGTGGAGGGGGGGGGGCGGGGGGGGGAGGAGCATGGAACGTGTGGGAGCGGGATGAGGTGGGGGACGAGGGGAGGGATTGCTGGTCGTGTAAGGGGTCGGGTTGGCGGGGGACGAATGCTGGGATGGGTGCGATGACGCGGAAGCCCGGCTTAGTGAAGGAAGGAATCGATATCGATTGGCTGTACTTCGATAAATGACGGAGTCATATAACCGAGACGCATATAATCGAATACACACTGTACCGGCAACGGCAGCGACGCGGCTCGGCCCCGGGCAAGACGGGAAATCGCAGGGTTGCCGAGAGGTTGCCCGGGGGTCGCCGGATGATATCTGATTGGTTCATGAGCCCCTGGCTTGCAAGCCCCCCACAGCCACGGGAGAGGGATTTGATTGGACATTTAAGTTGTCAAGGAGTACATAGAATGAGGACCAAGTTTCACGGCAATTGCAGTCCTGAGCTCTCCGTGCGAACCGCTCGGTAACTGTGTGCTGGTATGCGCCGAACCCCGCTCCGGCTCATCGGGCACGGTGGCGCAGGAAACAAAGGCGCTGTTGTTTAGCAACACACCCGGCAGGCAGCTCCCCTTGTTCAACAACCGCTCCGAGCGCAAGAAGAACAAGGTCTGCTGGTCTGCAGAGGCTAGGTGGCGACCAGCAGCGAATCCACTGTAGAAGGCGTCCGGATCGTTGACGGCGGCACCTCGGTCCGCTGCCACTCGCAGCGGAGGAACGACGCCTTGTAGCTGGATGCAAGCCTTTTGGGGCTGTTTCGGGGTCGCTTTGTGTTCGTTCTAGCATCCATCTGGCGCCCTGCGCTGATACTCCGTGGTGGGCTGCCAACTAGGCACCTGCAGCGCCTCGGGTTGCTGAAGTGGGCAGCAGAGATGGAAGCGGCACCACCAGCACCGCAGCTCGTCGTGACCCTGCGGCCTGAGGGAGCCCTGTGGCCAGTTTGGGGCGTTTTGGGGCTGTTTTGGTGTCGCTTTGTGCCCGTTTTGGCGTCTTTCTGGCGTCCTGCGGCTGATACCCCGCGGATGGCAACCGATTCGGCAGCGGCAGCTCCGCGGCGCGCCAAGGCGGGCGGCTGACCCCGCAGCAGCAGCGCCGCGGCGCGTTGTGGCGGCCGGGGGGCATCTTGTGGCTTGGTACTGTGGCGTGCGACAGTCAGCCTGTTTTCACGTCAATGTACTCCTATTCATTACAAGGGGCAATGCGGCCATTATTTTGGTCGAATGGGCCCCGTGATGCTGAGCAGCTCGAAGAGCAGGCTTTTCGAGTACGTGCTGCACATGCAGTGGGTGACCTGCTCACCTACAGCAACGCATGTGAATTGGGTGGTGATACCTCACGAGGTATACAGCCGCTGTGTCTGGCAGCCTCTTGGCAGCCTGTGAAACGCATGGCTGTGTGGGCTGTACAGGGAAACTAGCGCGTTCAATAACGTCGCGGAGCAGCAAGTGGCTCACCGAGGGAGGCTGGCGACTTCTCTGCTGCTGAAAACAAAAGCGTCGGCGGCAATGGATCAGATGTGCCACTCCCACTCTGGGACCAGCACCGACCAGTAACCGGTCATGCATGTGGTAGACGTCCAGTGGGAACCGGGTGGAACTTCCGGAGCACACTGCGTGTTGGCTATTCTGGGGCTCTTGCCCAGACGGTCTCGCTACGCGGACTAGAGAAAAGGCTCGCTCCCTTTGGCTTCAAATTACTGTCCTACAATCCGATAACAGCTCTGATTGCCCGCCTAGAGAGCATGAATGCCGAATTGCGCGGTCTCGTCTGGTCTCTAGAGAGCTTGCCCAGAGCTGTGGCGCGGTTTAACGATGTTGGGCAGCATCACTTTGGAAACCCAGAAGTGGTGGCTACATGGATTGCTTTGCGAGGCAACGTCGTGTGCACTTGCATACGCAGTACCGAGTACGAAAGCACTCTGATTGGCGGAAGAGTGACTGTTCCCAACGCAAAGTGCGGACATGCGGCAGATTTCAGCTGGAATTGACGCTCTCGCAGCTCTTCTTCCAACTACGCAACGAAGTGCCGCGGTTGAAGCAGAGGTCAAAGTGGAGGTGTTTGACACTGGTCGTCTTCCTCTCGCCGTCGTTGTTTCTGGTGCTGGGATGTACCGGGAGCCGGCGCCTTTCAAGTGCCAGCGCAAGGCAACTTCGCCTTGCATTTGCGTCTCCGCTGGGGCATCATTCTGCTCGCATGTCATGCAGACGCGTCAGGTTTGCCACAACGACACGGCAGCCGGAAGTGGGGGCGCAAATGGTAGCAAGCGGAGTATGGATGCGTTCTGCGTTATATAGAGAGAGCGAATATCACCGATTGACTGCAATCGCGCCGTGGCCGTCGACGTGCAGATACTGGACTGCGCTCGGGCGTCGTGATGAAGCTCCGGTGCCGTCAATCGCGCGTGTGGCACCGAATAAGCGCAAAGGCGTTCTGTTCATTGCCATTGGTCTGTGCACGGAACCTGTGGTGGCCCCATTCAAGAAAGACATGGTCGAGCCACTTCGCCTTCTCGCTGAAGTCCTCAAGTCACCATTCGCACTAACTGACGTGCGGTCTCTTCTGCGCTGTTGCTACTTATCTGCGCCGGAGAACGACCCGCTGCCCGGCCATCTGTCCGTGTCATTGGTGAAGCTCACCCGTAAGTGCGCACGATCAGCGTGTTTTTGACTTCGGCCCCGCACCTACAGTGTGAGGCACCACCCACACCCGGGCAGCCCTCAACGTACTGGTGAACGGTGTCAGCTGCCCGCGCAAGCCAGTGAGGCTGCGGGGCGCGGGGAAGGTGACGGGCGGGGTGACGGTGATGGGGGTGGGGAAGAAGGTGGGCGTGACGTCGGTGAGGGTCGAGGGGGTCGAGGGGTTCGAGGGTAAAGGAGGTCGTTGTGTCTGTGTTAGTTGTTCCCCCCGAGGTCTCCCCGGGTGGCGCCCGCACTCACGCATTATATACCCCCGGGGGGGCACCCAGGGTGCCCCAAACCATGTGATTGCCCGTGCCGCCGGGGGGGCGGCACCAATGGGCTCAAAACAAGGCATAGGCTCTCAGAACAAGTCAAGGTGGGTGTGCGCACCCCAAGGCGCCCCACCAGACAGCCCCAAGCGGGGGCGGGGGCGGCGCGCGGCGCTCGTAGCGCCGCGCGGCTGGCCTCACACGCCGGTCGGCCGGAAAGGCCGCAGAGGCGTGTAAGCCAGACGCCTGTCTTCGGGTCGAAAATCTCCCGTGGGTCAGCAAATCGTGCCGTTCCCATTGGCTCGTGGGGAGATTGTTCCGGCTCGCCGATGAGTCAGAGATGTGGATTTTCCTGAGGTCCGTTAGTCCTCTGACCCGCGGAGAGAAAATATCCGTCCGGGGATGAGTCAGGGTACTAACGGGTAGCCGATCCGCGGCTCTCGTGCTGACCGTCCGCGACCCGTAGAATCTCGGCCGGACACCGCGGCATCTCAAGATTGCCAGGGAGTTGATGCGTCTTGGAAGGAGTTGGCTGAGAAGGACAGGGAAGGAGAGGCCCGAGTCCTTATCCACGAAGCTAGAGTCTTGTGGATTTAGGGGGCATATCCTTACACCTCCCCCCCCTTAGGACGCGCGCCGAAGGAACGTGTCCAAAACCTCAGGTGCGTGCGCAAGGTCTTGCTTTGTCAGCCAGGAGTTCTCGCTGACGTCACAGCCTTTCCACTTGACGAGGTACTGTAGTCGTCCTCGGCGCTTTCGTGACCGTATGATGGAGTCGACTTCGTACTCGACCGAACCGTCCGGAAATGTAACCGGAGGCGGAACGAGAGGAAGTCGGCCGTACGGGTCAGCGCGGTACGGCTTTAGCAAGCTCGCATGGAAGGCGTTGTGAACCTTGCGATCGAGCACCGCTTGGGGAAGATCCAGGCGGAAAGTCACATCATTAATGCTTTCAGTGACGCGATAGGGTCCTGAGTACTTGGGCATCAGCTTCCGAGCGCCTTGGAAGGCGCCTGGCATAAGTTGTTTGGTACTGAGAAGCACCAGATCGTCGACGGCAATCTTGCAAGGTCGGCGATGGCGATTTGCGTACGCCGAGCGCGCCTCATTTGCACTCGTGATGGCTGATATGGCAGTCTCCTGAGCCTGTTGGAGACCGCTTAGCCAGTCAGACACTGCAGGTATACTTGATTCTGACTTGTCGAGGATGTCCATTGGAACTGTATTGGGTTCCAATCCGTAGTTCAGGAAGAAGGGTGAGTACGTCGTCACAGCATTTGGCGACCGGTTGTAGGCTACTTCAGCAGCAACCAAGAATAGGTCCCAATCGCTCTGGTGATGGTTGACGAAATTTCGCAGGATTTCCTCAATCTTCTTGTTCATATTCTCATTCTGTCCGTCAATTTGCGGGTGGTAGGCAGAAGATGCCTTGACCTTGACTTTCAGGATCTCCGTGAGTGACCGCCAGAAGTTCGAGAAGAAGATGCGGTCCCTGTCGCAGACGACATCAGCAGGGAGTCCGTGGTGTCGATAGACATGATCTTGATAGAGCTGTGCTGCAACTGGCGCGGTACAGTCCTGCTTCATAGGGGCGAGGCGAATCATTTTTGAGAGGCGGTCGACAACGAAGTAAATCCCGTTGTGACCTCTTGGAGTCAGAGGAAGAGGCGTGATAAAGTCCATGGAGACACTTGCCCATCGTTGGTTCGGGGGATCTAGAGGTTTGAGGTGACCCAGAGGTGAATGGGTGCTAGCCTTGTTTCGCTGGCACAAATCACATGTTTGTACAAATCTTTGGATGTCCTTCCGCATTGTTTTCCAGTAGTACTTGGAAGAAATGGCCTTCGTTGTTTTCTTGACTCCCATATGCCCTTGGCACGGGACATCGTGGTAGTCGTGGAGTAGTCTTTGGCGTAGAGTACCGAGAGGGATACACGTACGGTCACCTCGCTTCAACAACCTCATGTGCAGCCGGTAGGGAGATACCGGGTCTTTGGCAAGGTCAGCAAACTCGGGGTCCGCGTCGTACTCTTGTTCTAAGGTGGCAAGGTCTTGATCACTTTGGTTGATGGTCATGAGGTTGTTGATTTCAGTTCTCTTGGGGATGGCTTTGATGGTCTTGGCCAGCACGCGACTAAGGAGGTCTTGATTGGGGGCGTGCTTGTCGGGAACATCATGTGGCTGCCTGGAAAGGGCATCAGCCACGGGATTTGAAGTGCCCTTGATGGGGACAATCTTGAACTGGAACTGGTCAAGAAGCTCCAGCCATTTGACTTGACGATCGTTCAGCTTTTCTTGGGTTCTTAGGTATCTCAGGGACTCATGGTCGGTGTGGACCTCAAAGGGTCTTCCGTTGAGGTAGCAGCGCCAATGGCGGATGGCTTGTACGACTGCAAGAAGTTTTCGTTCACGAATGCTGTAGCGTTGCTCGTGGATGTTTAGAGTTAACGAAAAGTATGGCACAGGACGCCGTCCGCGTCCGTCATCTTGCTCAAGGACTGCGCCAAAAGCATATCCGCTGGCATCGGTAGACACGTAGATTGGATATCTCTTGTCGAAAGGCCTCAGTACTGGTGCGGTTGTTGTCACATTATGTAGCTGCTCGAAAGCTTTCTGGGCGTCTGGGGTCCACTCGAAGTCGACGTTCCCAGTCAGCCTTGTCAAAGGCGTGGCTACGGCCGCCATTCTCTTGATAAATCTGCGGTAGAAGTTGACCATACCGAGGAAGGATTGCACGTCCTTTTTGCTTCTCGGTGTTGCCCATGTACGAAAGGCTTGGACCTTGTAGTCTTCCATGGAGAAGCCTTTCTCGGAGATGACGTGACCGAGGTAGCCCACAGTGGTCCGAGCGAATTGGCACTTGCTCAACTTGGCGTAGAGCTTGTGTTCTCGTAGTTTGTCGAGTGCTAATCTTAGGTGCTTGAGGTGATCGTCATAGGTTTCGCTGTAGACTAGGATGTCGTCGAGGTAGACGCAGATGAAGTCGTACAGGTAAGGTCCGAAGACATCGTTCATTATGTTCATGAAGACCGCGGGTGCATTCGTAAGACCAAAGGGTACGACCGTGAACTCATAGAGTCCGTACTTGGGTCGAAACGCCGTCAGAGGTATTGTTTCCGGATCAAGGCGAGTCTGGTGGTAGCCAGAACGGAGGTCGATCTTCGTAGAGTACTTGGCCTTTCGCAGTTGGTCGAAGATGTCGTCGATGCGTGGTAGTGGATACGCGTTCTTGATGGTGGCCTTGTTTAGGGCCCTGTAGTCGATGCACATTCGCCAGCCACCGTCCTTTTTCTCCGCAAAGAGGACGGAAGAGCCCCGCGGTGAGGCGCTTGGTTGGATGAATCCCTTCCTTATTAGGACGGCAAGTTGGGTCTTGAGTTCTTCGAGCTCCCATTCGGCTAGTCGGTAAATTCCGCTACGACGTGGTCGGGCATCGTCGGTAAGCTTGATGCTAACCTTGTGACTGCGCTCAGGAGGAAGTCCGTCGGGGAGCTCGTCTGGAAAGACGTCGGCGTATTCTTTGAGAATCTCTTGAACTTCTCTCTTGTCGTCGGCGTGTCCCATCGTAATGGCGTTAATGTCGAAGTTGGGAGAGGGATCTTCGGACTGCAGGTAGACGTCAAAAACCGGGCACCATCGGACGAGGTCCCGGGCGAGACGTTGCCGACTGATCAGGGGCTCAGGCATCTTGAGGGAGGCTGTGATAGAGATGTTCTTGTGGTTGAACTTGAAGGAGATATTGTTTTTCTTGTTGTTGATTTTGGCGTCCTTGTCATCGCGCCACTTCTTTCCCAGGATGAGGTCGTAGGCGTTTTAAGTCACATACAGCAAATCGTAGTCGTTCTTGGTACGGTCCAATGTAAATCTCAAGGGGTTCAAAGGTTTCAGCGAGGACATGAGAGCGGCCATCGGGCATGCTTGCCGCAATGTCCGTTTCCTTAGTGTTCACAAGCAGGGAGGTCACGAGGCGCCTTGAGACGAAGTTGATGGGAGATCCGTCGTCAAACAGCACCTTTATAACTTTGCCTTTGAAAGAAGCAGTAGAAAGCAGAAGCCCGAGTCGCGGGCCTTCAAACGGTGACGACATATTTTCAGGAACCGAAGAAGCGTCTTTCACAAGTGTTGATCATGGTTGCTGCTTCAGTTCCGCTGGCCGTTTGGACAGTCCTTAGCCAAGTGCCCTTTCTCGCGACAGCGGAGGCACAGACCCTCGCGCATACAGCGCTGGCGTTCGTCTGGCGTCTGCTTGTCGATCTTGATGCTGGAAATGTCCATTGAGATACAGTGCGACCCCTCACTTGCCCTGGGGTAGACCAAGGAGGTGGCCCCCCTTCCAGTGTCCGACAGTTGTCCTGGGATGTTCGGATTTCAGCGATCTGGACGGTATGAGCCAATCAGCGCCCGTCAATCGCCCGAATATGAGCCGCCCGGCCGGGCCACTTCACGCGTACCCCCCCCTCAGTTGTGCCGATCGGCGCAACTGCGGGGCGGCCAAGTGAGGGGTCGCACTGTATCACCCGTCGTCGGTGGCTTTTCAGAAGTGCTGCTAACATTGCTGGTAATACGGGACGCTCCAGCCTTGGCCGCTTCGACGCGCAGGGCGTCAGGCATAAGGGACTCAAGATCCGTGTAGGTCTTCAGGCAAAGTGCCTGCCAGATTTCTCGCTTAAGGCCCGGGCTATAGCGGTCGATGTTTTCCGCTTCGGTGATGTCGGGGATATCCAAGAGGACGCTTAGGAACGTCCTGTTGAACGTCCCGACGTCCTTGATTTGACGCCAGGAGTGCAGCTTGTCCCGCGCCGCCTGCGTCTTGTTCAGTGGGCTGAAGCGACGGATGAGCGCAGCCCGCAGGGCAGTCCAGTCGGGGACCGCGATGGTACGACTGTAGGTATGCCACCAAGTGAACGCCTCACCGTCCAGGTAGGTGCAGGCGATCCGGCACGCTTCGTCAGGGTCAGTCAGCCGCACATAAGAGTCCATGTGCGAGCACCACGCTTCAATTGTCCCGGGCTTGCCGGAGAACAGCGCGGGCTTGTGCGGCCTCGCAGTCGTTGTGCCTGCACCGGTGGCCTTGGCCTTGGTGTCCGACAGCTGTTTCTTGGCGTCCGCCAGTTCCACCTTGTGAGCCTCGAGTTCGGCGCTCATCTGCGAGACGAACGCAGTTAGTTGATTCCATGATTCCGCTGAGGGTGCGGTTGAGGCCGTGCCTGGATTAGTCGGGCTAATACCAGAAGGATTAGGGGGATCCATGGTAAAATTCGCAACGATCAAATCAACTAAGCAGATCTAAATCGACTTACTTCGGCTGGGCGCCGGGCAGGTCCTTAAAAATGTGCAAGGTAACTTGATCGGTCAAAGTAGTGGTACACGAGCTTCTCGACGTGTGCGGCCGTAGTGGCTGCAACGATTCAAAAGATGTACAACACTAGTTGATGGTTCACAAGTGATGCGATGAAACAGAATTCGCAGACTCAAGTATGCAATCGGATTTTGCCGCCTGCGTCCGCGCGCGGGGCGGGTCGCGCCGGATTTCCAAGTGGGGGGAAATCCACGTGGCAAATCACGCCTCTCGCACAGATCCTGGGGGGTGTTGCGAGGTGTCAACTGGTGTGGCGCGCCAGCGTGCGGTGGTGATCATTGCCACGCTGGTGGCGTTCGAAGTGTTCCACCGTCTCGAATTCGCGATCGCAGATGTCGCACCGCGGGCGCGTGGCTGGACGGTTGACCGTATTGCGGTGGGGCATATCTTTACATACAGGGGCATACAATTCGCGTTTTGGCATCCGCTACAGCATGCTAAGAGGATTCTTTCAACTGCCTCGAGGCGTATCACGCTCACGTCCCTCCGCAGCAGCTTGAGCATATCAGGATCACGTCCCTCCGCAGCAGCTTGACGAGTCCGCGTTTTCCTTCCAGGCTCGCTTGGCAGGCGAAGGCAAGAGCTTTGTAGAAAATCTGACATTTTTACTCTCCCAGGCCCCGTCTGCCACAGATAACTGACTGAGTACAGGAATGTACTTTCCCGGCAGGCAGCAGTGTCGGGCAGCTCCTTTCGCCACCGCCGAGAAGCCCGAGCTCTGGAGCTGCTCCAAGCACTACCAAGTGGCGCGGAAGTCTTTTCCCCCTCAAGCTTTCATAATTTGCTGCTCATGTGCCCACGCAGAGGTCCTGGGATTCGTAGTCCTCAACCAGAGGGAGGAACCACCAGCACTCATCATCGCCATCTTCACGCGTTTTGCAAAGCTTCTAGACTAAATTATCTACATTTTGAATGAGTTGCTGCTCGCAGCGCGCTGCCCAAGCTGCCGTGGCTGATGGAGAAGTGCGTCATCTGCAGCGATGAGTTTCACGTATGCAACCATGTGCGCAATACAATTTTTCGACCTGCGCTCGTTCCTGGCGACACACATGGCCAACAAGGTGGCCCATGAACAGAGGAATCACACAACATCCGAGCCAAGGCGCGGCACGCCAGCATGAGGCCTGTTCCGAAGCCGATTGACTTCTCACGCTTCTTTTTCTCGCGAGAGGTGTGCCATTGTGGTTGTGGTGACGCTACCGCAGATCCATTTGCGCAGGCTGTGGAGAAGGCATAAACCTTACTGCAGACGGTATGCATGCCGAAGTAGGAGTCGTGTTGGTTGTGCTCGTTGCGGTGGTATCGGCACACGTGATGGCGGCGGCAGAGGCGGAGGCCGGGTGTAGCACAATACCAATCCGGGTTAGTCCACTCTCAGGGAATACTTTCCGGGGGAGACCCTTACACAAATAACCGGGAGGCCAAGGTTGCTGTCCTTGGAGCGCAGGCCACAGGACTGAGATGGGAGCCCAAATGGGAGGGGTTCGTTGTTGGTGTGGCATATAGGGGCGGGGGGCGTCACCCCGGCCCCGCCCCAGCCACAAGAGTGGGTGGAGACGGTGAAGCGTCCCCACTCACACGACCCACGTAGGACTGAAGAGGTCGGTCGGGGAAAGCACGGGTGGCGACGGGCGTGGCCACCTGATGATATGGGCGCCATACACGTCCACTCATCCGGGTTGCCCCCCCCTCGAGAGAGGGTGCGCCACCCCGGGAAGCATAACCGCCTTCCTCGGGAGCGGGTCCGGAACCCCCGGGGAGATGATTCAATTATCCGGGGGGAAGTCCAACCCCTCCGTTCCTCATCGCATTGGAGGGTGCCAATTTCATTGATCGCATGGGGGGATTCTCCATTCTATTATCGCTTAGAGGGCAATTGGCGAGTGAACGGGCCTGATCTGGAGGCATTCTACTCCCAGTTGGGCACCCCAATTTTGCCCTCACCGGCGGCGTGGGACCTTATAGTCTCACGCCTGCCGTCCGCTTCTCCTTTCGCACCCCCCTGTTCGGCAGGTCTAAAGGTGATATGCTTTGTACTTTTTACTTGTCTTTGTCTAAGGCACTGCAGCAACGGGCGCAGGCTTCACGCCTCCTCTTGTGTTACGGCCCTCGGCTACCCGGGGCACCGTCTTGCCACAGTAGGTTCTGACGCCGCCGGCTCCTTCGCCGGCGGCCTCCCGATTATATCCCACGGAGATGCAATCTAATAACCTCTCACCCGCAATTCCCTCTGCCTAGAGTAGCCGTCGGATACTAAATCAAAAGTGAACCCGCCGGGCGGTGGGAGCGAGAAAGTGATCCTCGGGGTACCGGCGATATGTGCAACCATATTGCTACACATCTCCTTAGATTCGACCCGTCTCGGGTCCAAAAAGTACTTTTTTGCGTGCAAAGTAGGGGAGGATGCATTCGGTGTCCGAACTGCAAGCCGCAATCGATTTCCGAAATGCACGTCGCAATTGATTTCCGAATTGTATGTCGCGCCCGTCGCATCCGAAAGCGGCCGATGCAAGCCGAAGGGTCGCGATCTCGTTTGCTTTCTGAGGTGACGTGGGGGTGTCTCCATTGGGTGGAGCGTCCGGGATGGCGTTCAGCCTTTTCTGCGGTTCAGGTTGCACGGCGAGGTAGCTGTCCATTGGACGGAGCATTCCGGCGCATGAATGCGCGGGGTGGGTGCGTCAGGCCACGTGGGCATTCTCGCCTGTTTCAAGGCGGGCGTGGCGCGGTTCCGCGCTTGGCTGCCCGAAAAGGGGGGTGGCGTGCCTATAAGCGGTCCACTCCTCTATTTGAAGCGGGGATGAGGCGGGCATCCGCCTGTTGGGGTCGTCGTGCCTCTTCTGCACGGTCGTCAGTTCCCCCGGGGTATCGGTGCTCCGGATCGTTATGGGGTCCTCCCCGGCACCTGAACCACGAGCGGACGCCGAGGTGCTGGGGGAGGAGAAGGAGGTCGGCGGGGTTGACGCCGTCCTCGCGGCGGCTGCGGTGGCCGCCGATCTAGTTGGGAGCTCGTCGGAGGAGGACGCCCCCCCGGTGAAGGTGCGTTCCGCGCCCGAGGTGCCCCACCGGCCGCCTGCTAGCGGCGATGATGCCATGATTGAGACCCAGCCGGGCCCGGCTGCGGCGGAGGTTGGTGGGGGCAAGACCCGCGGCAAGGCGTCGAGGGGGAGTGGCGGATGTACCCCTGCGGCAGGGAGTGGCAAGGGGCGTGCGGAGGCCCGCGTTAGTGGCCGTACCGCGGCGGCTGAGGCGGCGGGCTGGCGCGTGGACGCGGTGGGGGCGGCAAGGCGCGCGGCGGCGGGGAGCGGCGGCCCGGGCGCACGATCACCGGCGGTTGAGGCGGAGGCCCGGCGCGTCTGCGCGGCGGGGGGGGCAAGGTCCGCGTCGACGGGAGGCGGTGGCCCTGGCGGACGGATGCTGGCGGTATCCCGCAGCGGGGGAGGCGTCGCCGGCGGCGGCGGCGGGTTGGCGGAGGTGGCTGCGGTGGGGGCCGGGGGTGCCGTGTCCGGCGCCCCGGACCCGAAGGGTGTTGACCTCCCGGGGATGGCGTCCCCTCTGGTACCCGGCCTGAGTGGCGCTGTCGGGGCGCCCCCCGCAACCACCATGGTCGTGGCGACCGTTACTTTAGGGGACCTCAGCGGTGTCGCCGGGTCTACATCTTCAGTGGCGTCGCCAGGTGCGTCTTTGCTCGGGGGTTTCGTGACGATGGAGGTGGTCGGGGGGAATGCCCCCGTGACCGGTCGCCTCTTTTTGCTCCTTCCCTTTCCTCGGGTGCTCAGGGTGCCGCTTGGCTCGGGAGGGGGGTCGACGGCTGCAACGCCCGCGTGGGGCGACGGCAGGATACCCCCCCGATCCGGAGCAACGGCCTCAGATCCGGTGACGCCCCTTTTGCCGGGGCCTGCGCGGGTTGCCCCGTTCAGTGCAAGACGTGCTGCCGAGCCGGTTACCCCGTTCGGTGAGGGGCGCGCGGCCGAGCTTTTTCGGTCGCTGCCGGTCTTGATGGCGGCGGTGCTGTTGCTTCCGTTGGTCCCGGCCGTTGGGGCCAACGGGTAGTTGGTCCTGGACGGACCCCCCGACAAGAACGGCGGGAGTGACGACGAGGTGCCCCTCCGAGGTTTACCTCGCGGTAGGGGTGCCTGGACCCTGGACCCCTACTGGGCCCGGAATCTACACCGGGTGGCGTTAACCCCGTCAGCAGTGCGGGTGAAGCACCGGTGGATCCTCTCGCAGCCAGTTGACCGGCACGAGGTGTTGTGGCGCCAGCGTGTGGGCCGCGCTGGTGGCACAGTTGTCCCCCCTGGGTTCGGGCGGTGTGACTTGGTGGCCCCCGCCTTCCAGCTGGATGTGGATTACCTCACGGCGGCGCGGGGTGTGGTCGCGACACAGGCTCCCGTGTCGTTCGGGAGTCCCGTGCCCGGCACGGGTCGGTACCCCGAGATAGATTACTATCTGGGGTTGCCCCCGTATCTCCATTTGGCGTCTCCGTTCCCCCCGATGGCGGAATGAAGTCAGCTTCCAGCTGGCGGCGGCACCACGGTATCGTGGCGGACGGGCTGCGCACCGACATTACGTCCGCGCTGCAGACCGGCATCGGCCGTAGCCCGGTCCACACGCAGTTGCGCCCGCCGGGGTGTCAGAAGGGGTGGGAGCCCGCGCGTACTTTCCGGTTCGACACCGGTCTATGCTTGCGGTACTTCGGCAATTTGCTGGCCGAATATCCGGTGCATACCATCCAGGGGGTGTTATCCCTGGAGGTGACACTGGGGCAGGTGTCTACCTTCTTACTGTCGCTTCGCCGACAGGGACGGTTGTTCCACCTCGCCTCTGGAGTGCGTCGTCGTACTGACGAACTCGGGATCGAGTGCTTGGCCGACCGGACCGGGTTGACCCAGGAGTTGGCGACACTCGTAGCCTTTCACGACGCGGTGAGCTGGGTGGCTGTAGGCAGCCTACTCGCGTTCCGCCCTCCTCAAGCGGGGGTGCCCCAGTTTCCGCGTCATTCGCTGCGGGTGCGCCGGACCACACCCGGTGAGGACACTTACCAAGGGTGAGCGTCTACCGAGTACGTGGGCGACTTGGGGGTCCCCATAGTTATGCCCGACCCGTACCAGGTCTTGAGTCCTTGGTTTGGGTCTGCTGCTCCGTTGGGTTCCCAGCGACGGGTTCGAGAGGGGAGTTCCGCCCTTGCAGGGTCCGGTCGGCGGGCAACCCTCAGCCGGGCGATTTGTCGGGACGACGACGGTGTTGCCACCGGTGGTGCTGCATTGGGGGTGGCCCCAGCGGCTACAATGGGGGTAACCCCGGTTTTGGCACCCGTGGCGATGGCCACGTCGTCGGCTGCCGCTTGGCCGCGGGTTACCCCTCGGCCGTCCGTTAGCCCCTCGATGGCTCCGTCATCGTCGATGGCCGGTTAATATTTCCCATCGGGGTCCATGGGGGGAGGCCGCCTCTGGTATGAGGGTCTTGATGCCTACGCCAATCGGGCGCTGGGAGAGGACCTTCAGATCCGCTGGGGGGATGTCCCCCCGGGCGCGGCCTTGGTGAGTACCTTCCAAGTGTTTTCTGAGACCATGGAGCGTCTCCAGGGTTCCCTGGATTCGGTGGACCAGGGTTGTTGCACCTTGATGGACCTTCGTACCCAGGTATAGGGGGCCATCGATCGCAGCTCTATCGTGGAGCGTGTGAACGGGTTGGTCTACGCGTTAACGCGTGAGTGGCCCCAGTCTCTGGGGCGTGCCCCCCCGCGCGGGGGTATGTGACCTTCCACCTGTGCGGGATGTGTCGAGTGGAGTGTTGCCGGTGGCCCTTATGGTCACCCGGTGATAGGGTTAACCCCTTCCCTGAATGGGAATAGTCTTGCGTGGTACCACACTGCCTTATCAATTCTGTTCAGAAATTGTTTGCTCATTAGAATTATCCACTTGGCTCCTCGTCTCTCGTCTCAGTCACTTCGTAGGTTCCTGAATACTATTGTGGGCCACCCCACTAAGGCCAACAATTGTGGTTGACACAATTGTGACAGCTGAACCACAATTGTGACGATTTGGGGTTACACGGTCCGACTCTAAGCCCCACTTCCCCAACCATAACCGGTATTGGGCGTACCTCACATGAGGCGGGGCGTATTCATACAAGGCATGAGGAGAAGACGCGGTATTTCCGACGCGGGCTCCCACGTCGGTGCGTCGTACCCAACCTATAGGACCCCGAGGTACAAGGGTTCCGGTGAGTTGGGATCGGTATGCCCGACGATACTCTTGATGTGGTACGGTATACAGTCCGTCTAGTTGGTGCGCGTGACCATGCGGCAGTTACTGCCTTTGAGAGTTTTGCAGCCGATATCGGTTGCGGTTGTTCCGGCTTAGGTGCCGGAGTGACGTAATTCAGACTGAATCGTTTTACCTCCGTGTCAGCGCGTAGTATGACAGAGTATTGATCTTGGTGGAGGATCTGCTATGGAACCTTTGCGGGTTACATCAGCTTGTTGCCCCGGAACTTCTGGTGGCGTATGTATGCCCTGTCGCCTGGTGTAAGGGCCGAGTTGCGTATCTGCAGCCAAGCGTCTTAGTTCTTCTCATGCCGAAGCTGTGTTCGGTCCAGAGCGCCTTTAAGTTTAGGTATCATCCACGACAGCTTGGCCAACCAAGCCAGGTGAATGCGCTCTGCCGGTCTGCCTTTTGGCGTATCGTACCGGGTGCATCTACCCAGAGGGAGGGTGAGGTTACCCACGCCCAACGGCGTAACCCACTCCAGTGGGGCGATGTTGGTACTTCGGTGTGGCCTGGAATCGTGTGCCAGGGTGAGCACGGACAGGAGCCTGTCCCAGGTGTTAGTGTGGTCAGCCACATAACACTGTAGCATCTTGACGACTGTACGGTTAAACCGTTCCACTTGTCCATTAGTTTGCGGGTGGTAGTCGGGTGTCCGACGTGGTTCGATGCCGAACATACCCATTACCTTTGTGCATAAGTCAGATGTCAGGTTGGCTCCGTTATTGGAAAGAAGCTGGGCCATGACGCCGTACGCGCTAATCCAGTGGTCAACCACTGCATTCATGATGGTGTATGATGCATCATCGGCGATGGCGACGGCTCTCGCCATCTTGGTGAACCGGTCGGATGTAACCCAGATGTACTTGTTCCCCTCTACCGTTCTCGGTAGAGGTCCGAGTATGTCGATGGCGACTTTCTTGTTGGGTCCGTCCGCAGGGAGCAGTCTCATCATGGTGGCCCGACGATGAAGGCTCATCCTGTTCCGTGCGCACGGATGACATTCGCGGACGAGGTCCGCGACATCGATGGCCATTGCTGGCCAATAGAAGAACTTCCTTATGGCTGTGAACATTCGTGACTCACCTGGGTGACCGGCTGTTGGATTGTTGTGTTCACGCAGCAAGACTGCCTGTCGTTTGAAGACCGGAACAAAAATTTGTTCTCGTCCATCAGCGGGAGCCCGCCAATATATGAGGCCGTCCTCGCTCTCCGAGAAGTTACCGGCTGTGCCGGTGAAGATTCTGACGGTGCCGCATGCAGTCATCATCTTTGGCTGGTGCGTCGCGGAAGTCCGCGATGCTCAGAGGGGCCTACGCGTCTTGTGTGGTATTGTCAATCATAACCTGGGAAGCGTCGCCTACTATGCACACGGGTACGACCGGGATGTCCTCATTGATTGGGTGGGTGTCTCCAATTGGGGTGTCCAGTCGGCACATTGCATATCCCAAGTGATGGGTTGCATCGGACTTGTAGACAGTGCGGTAGTCGCGCTCGGCCCTCTTAAGTCGCCACCTGGCAGGCCGGCCGTGGCTGTCTGAATCCTTGTCGCCAAGGTTCAGCAGCCAGCGGAGTGGTTCGTGGTCCGAACGCACAATAAACCTGGCTCCTTCTAGGTAGGGTCTTTGCAGTTGAACTGCCTAGATCACTCCGAGGCACTCACGCTCGGTGGTTGGTGCCGGACCGATCCTGGGTCATGCCGCGACAATATCGCACGGTGCTCACTCTACGGACGCCTTGGCCAGAGGACGCTTCATGCCGACATAGAAATTGACACACTCTACTTCACATGCCAATCGTCATGTGTAATGATTGGAGCACGTTAACTCCAGGCCGCATATTCTCGGCCAAAATGAGTCCAATTTGTTAACTTCTTTCCATGGCATTTGCAATTAGTTTCCGTGCCAGACGCCCAGTGTGTGGCTGAGAAGCGCTGACGGATCGACTGATGCCTCTGACGAAGTCCAATGCTTGGCATAACAGGGAACACAGGCCCATGAAGTTGGCTTTTCACTTGACCAGTCGAGCCAACAGCATTCATTCAGTAGACCCGGCAAAAGTGCTAAATTGACGAACGTGTGATAAGTTTGACGCAGCCGCGCTCGGACTTTCCTAGCCGGCGAGTCGGCCGAAGCAGGTGTCTTGCAAAGATGTGGCACGCAGAGCGTGATGGAACAGCCAAATTGGCGGCCTTCTGATGGGATCGGGCCAGCGGCCAGTCGGTGCTGGCGCAAACTGCACAGGGGCGTGGGGACGGCAGAATTGGTCAGCAGGTCAAGTGCCTGAGTCGACATGGCCGGGCCAGTACACGCTTGACTTCGTGTTCCAATGAAATGGCGGCGTTCTATGACGTGGCCGGTGCAAGGGCAAGCTTTCATGAAAGATTAGATGCCACGAGTTGATTCAATGTGCCATGTGACAACGTTGCGTCAATTGAGGCACTTGTTGAGTGGCACTTCCTCTTTCTGCATGTGCGACATTTTTCAGGGATCCGCTGAACACTGACAGACGTCCTAGGAGGGCCCCGATGCTGGCCGACGCCATCCCGACCGGCCGCACCGAGAAAGGTGTGCGCGGCGCTTGCGGCGGACCTGCGCCCCGCGGGTGGCGGCGGCAAGCGGCGCAAGGTGGTGGCCGCCGAGGCCGTGGTGGGTAAGGCGGGCGTGGCCGCCAAGTTCATACCCCACTTCCGTGTCTCGTGCGCCCAAGGCGGGGCTTTGGGAGCAGCCATCGATAGGCGGAACAGACAATTGTTTGGGAACAGCAGCTCAACTGCTGCGACTTGGTCTGGGCGTTTGTTTTGGGGCGGAAGTGTGGAGAGGAGGGGGGGGTTAGTAACGGGGGGGCCGACGCTGGTTGCATTGCAAAAAGTAGAGCGGCGGCGGCCCCCTGAGAGCACCAGATAGGCAGGTACGGACAGATGGTCGGCCCTGTGGGATCGCAATGTATGGTAGCTGGCTGCGACATGGTCGGCCAGGTGCCCTTAATCCTCCACCACCCTGGCTATGTTTTCTGGCTCGCATGTGGGCCACTGGCGCCGACCCGCTGGTGTTGCTCCCGACGTGGGCTTCCCTGTCACCGACGAAAAAAGATTTTCCAGCTCTGAGCCAACCATCGAAACTGCAGCTCGCCACCGCGTTCACCCAATTCTGGCGGCGGGCGGCGGCCGCCGCTGCGTGTTCCAGCACCGCCAGAGGCAGCGGCTCTGCCGCGTCCGCGTGAAAGCGGCGGCACGGCCCCGTCGTTTGGGGGGGGGCGGCAGCAGTGCACTGCATGTGTGGGGGGGGACGCCAATGGACGCGGCGGCGCGCGGCGGCACGAAGAGAGCCACGGCGGCAGGCCGGACCCCCCCGCGTCCGCAGCCGTGCCGCCCCACACCCTGCGGGCGGCCGTGGCCGCCACCGCGGTTGATTGCCAGGGGCGGGCGCGCCGGCAGAGGGCGAGAGAAAATTTTGACCAAAAAGGGGAACAACCCTCGAGGCCGGAAAAACAGTTCAATGTGACCAGTCTGCCTTCGCCTTTTGTCAGCCACAAATTGTGCCACTCCCGACCCCAGGCCTCGGCTTCCCTCACCGAGTCGGTGGCCACCGCGCCGGACGTTCGCTGCCCGTTGGTCTGCCGCGACAGAGACGGGGAGGCCTGATGTGCACAGCGGCGGGGTCGTGGACAGCCGCGCGTGGTGTTGCTAGAACCCGGAGTAGTGGCTGCGTCGAGGTACGTTTCGAAGGGTGACGAACCTGCGCGCTGATAGAAAGGCGTGGAGCTCGATCGAGCTGCGGCTTATTGCGACGACATCCTGTGGGCCTTTATCGGCGCGCTTCAACGCGCCCAAGTCCCCGTTGACCAAGGACTGACACGCCCGCAGGGCCACATGCTGCTCACGTTTCTCGATGCTGGATTGCCTGCGCTGTGATGTTGGTACTGCAGCCACGTGCAGCTTGCTGAACAGGGGGACGCGGAGCCCCGAGGTGGGCAGCGACGGGTCCAGCGCAGGCCACAAGCCACCAAGTGGTGCTGCCGGGTTTCTGGGCAAGGATGCCGTTGTCACCGTTCATGCGAGGGGTGTCTTCCTTGAGACAGCTTCGAAACGGCAGTGGCTTTTTCATTGACAAGGCGAGCTACATCGAAAGCCTTTTTGATATCGGCGCGCACCTGACCCTTCTCTACCCTCCGCGCTTTGGCAAGTCTATGACGCTGTTTGCTGTTGACACTTGGTTCAACCTGCAGACGACAGTAGAGGTCTTCAACCTGTGATTCCCAGTCAGCGGCTCAGTTGCTGCTCCTTCCGCACGGTCGTTCTACATTCTGCGCTTGGACCTGTCCGTCGACACGTCCGGTGGTGAACAAGGTATCCATTTTGGTGTTTTCCGGAAGCTCATCTCCTCCCTCACCAAGTTTTGTTTATCCTACGGCATCAGCGTTCTTGCTCCGAGGTCTGTGGAAGGTGCCTCAGATTACCTGTGGCGCGTGGCTGCGGCCGTCTTGCCCCGCTTCAACAAGCGCATGCTGGTGCTCATTGACGAGTACGACCGCCACTACAACCAGGTGCTTCTGGAAGATGGGAACGCGATTGACAGGGCCTTCGGGGGTGTCGAGGACGGCGCGGACAGCGATGGAGACGAGGACAATAAGGACGGCGAGCGCGGAGAGGGCCGTAAGGGCGGTAAGGGTGGCAAAGGCTGCAAGGCCGGTAAGGGCATCAAGGGCGGCGAGGCCGGCAAGAGCAAGCAGAAGACTCTGGTTGGGCCGCTGACCAGCCTGTACGAGACGCTTAAGGACATCGCCGGCTGGGACGAGTGGACTCCATTCCGCACCATCACCGCTGGCGTCTCCCCTCTTGCTTTGGCGGAAGCCTCTGGGTGGAACGTCGCGTCGCTCCTTTCCAAGAACAAGGCGTATGCAGGGATAATGGGCTTCACCGAGCAGGACATATTGGAGGGCCTGCAGCTGATTGAGCACATCGAACCGGTGGACCGCTCGCACTTCATTGCCCTCTTTCGTCGTTTCTTCAACGGCTACCGCTTTCATCCTGAGGCGGAGTCCGTGTACAATCCAACGCTGTGCATGTCCCTGTTGTGGAAGTTGAGCGCGGAACCCAACACGTGCTTGATGCTGAAGAACAACCTGGAGCAACACGACTTGCGCATCCTGGGCATCCTTGACGACCCAAACGTCAGCGCCAGCAGCGCGGTGCTCTTCACTTTGGGCGCCATGGGGGATGGAGCGGCAATGGCCGTGTGGGACGTCTTCAACAGACGTGATGACACGCACCTGGAGGTTCCGCAAGCGGACCTCTACGCGCCGGTGCGGCTCCGCGACGTTGTGATGCCAGACCGCAGTGCGATGACCGCGGCGAAAGTGCGCACCAAGTCCTTGCTTATGCTGGTTCATCGCGGCGTCTTGACGTTGTGCCCAGGGTCTCCAGGGCAACTGATGTTGTCGCTCACCATCCCGAACCTGATCGTGCGCCTGCGGCGAGTCAACGCGCTAATGAACCACCTGCGTGTAGCTGGCACTGACGTTGTGCGTGCTGTTCTCCTCCACCGGTCGGCAGACGGGCTGCAGCTGATCGTCAACGGCTTCTTGCGGGATCCTGCTATGGGCGCCCGCGTCGTCCTGCACCGGGACTTCTCTGAAGCCACCTTCCAAACGGCGCTGGTGCGCTCTCTTGAACAACACGTAAGCTTCCTTCCCGTCCAGGGCGTCCTTGTGGATTCCGACGTCCGGGTTGAGCTGCCGCACGGGGCTCCGGGTTTCTGCGACGTTGTCGTGCGCAACGATGGTAATGGGCTTGAGATCGTGCTGGAGCTCAAGTGCATCCGGTTGACTTCCATCGACTACCAGGACAATGCCCTGCAGGAGATGGCTGCCTTCGCTCGCGGGAACCAGGATGGCCTCTTCGCCTACTTTGACCAGCTGCGGTTGGAAGCTCTCCTCGCATTGAGTATCCTGCCGGCTGACCGACGCTTTTACAGGTACGCTCACACGGTGGAGGACGTCATACAGCGTGCTGCTGGACAAGTCCAAGAGTACGTGGCCGCATTGAACAACATGGCTGCATTGGAGACTGGTGGCCAGAGCGCAGCCCAAAGTGGTGTCACCCCCCGCGTTTGTGCCGACGTCGTTGCTCTTGTGGGCACTCCGGTCGTGGTCCGACAGGTCGTGGCCCCTACATCACTGTAAGAAGAACTGCTGGGCGACGTTTTCGTCACCGCAATGTTCGTGACGAGCGCGGTGACGGTCGGCCTGGGAGTGAGCTGAGGCCTCTGCTGGCGCACCACGGCCATCTTGCTGGCTGTTTTCCCTGTCGTCGGCACAGGGGCCCGCGGACCCCGCCGGAGGGGGGAAGGAGAGGGCGTAGACTCTCCCGCCCACGGGTTCCGCGCGGCATGAGTACCATCAGCAGCGGCGGCAGCAGCGGCGGCGGCTGCGGCACCGCATAACGACGCTGTTCCACCGCGGCGGCTCTTGAAGATACTGGTCGCCTCGGCGGCCTCCGCCGCCATCGTCGCCGCGTGGGCGAGCGACGGCGGCGGCGTCCCCGCCTCCCCCCCCCCCTCCTCACCCGTCCGCTGCGCCGTCCTTGTCGGCGGCGTGGTGACCCCACCCGGGGGGCACGGCACCGTCAGTGGCGCCTCCCCCGCTCGCCCTCCCACCACTCTGCTGGCAGATATCGTGGCGACTGGCCGCAGAGACAGATGTGTGTGGGGGGGACGGAGGGGAGGTCGACGCAGCAGCATGGCGGGAGTGCTGCCGCAGCGGCTGCCAGCCGCCCCAGTGCCGGTGGCGTTGTGCGGGCGGCGGGGTGGGCTGCAGGAACACTAAGCGACGGCTCGCCTTTGGCTCGCAAACGCGATTTCATGGCACGGCTGCGCACCCTGATCCCAGCCGTGGTACAAGCCTTGCGTAAAACGCAACAACGCGACAAGCGCAACTTTGACGCCAACCTTGGCCCACGAAACGTCAAGGTCAAGATAGGCGACTACGTCTATACGACCACCCATCATCGAGACAACAAGCTGGCCAGCATAGCCATTGGACCATTCGTGGTCGTGGACGCAGATGACTCGACCTTTGTCATTGACATTGACGGGACAGAGAAGAGGGTCAGCAGTGACCACACTACCCCTGCGCCAAGGCCGGCCTGCTCCCATGACAAAAAACCACACCCATTGCTCGACGGCTTCGATAAGCCCAGGCCAGACCCGAAAATACATGACAAATATGTCATTGAGAAACTCCTTGCTTATCGCAAGGAAGGTGATTCATATGAATTCAAAGTCCGATGGTATGATTATTACCCAAAGGATGACACGTGGGAACCGGTCGAAAATTTGCCGCGTTCTATGGTAATTCGGCACCTTCGATCCAAAAAGGTAGAGTTACCTGAATTTACGTGGAAACGTACCCACGTGGCATCTCAACCAGCCACAGTCGCACTCGCTGACGCGACTCGCCTCAACACCCCATCCCATTGGACCCCGCAGATCCAAGCGGTCCACGTTGACCCATGGGGGGTGGTGCATACAAACGTCCGCTGGGACAACGCTGAGCGCTCAATCACCGAGCAAGTGCCGGTGCACTACCTCAAAAGTACCCTGCCAACGGCATGTCGCCACTTCGCTTACTCATACTGGGAACAGACGGCGACAAACCTGAGCTTAGTACAAAAGTACGGCCCCCTTTACATGGGTGGTGTACCCCACACGTCTATCTTTTGCCCGAAGGGGACACCCGTGCTCTCTCCTCCCACGCAGAAACTTGACGGCTTGGTCAACGACCTAGAATCCAAATCAAGAGAGGCCCTCCTCCTTGCTCCCCAGTGGGAAGACGCGGGCTGGTCGTACGGGCGTTGTCGGCCATGACACCAACCACCGACAACAGGTCAAGCGACCAAAGCTACAAAACCGCCCGACACGCGACCGCCGCCTTGGCCACTCTTGCCTCCTTGGTCGCCTCAGGCCGCGTGTCCGCCCTTGGCGTGCTCGCCGCCTTGGTCGCCGCCGCCCTTAGCGCAAGGGTAATAGCTCTCTCTTTCCACTCCTGCGCTCGGTCGGACCCATTTCCTATATTTGTCAACGACACTTATTCCACAACCGGCACCACGCGCGGCCACTCGTCCAAGGCGCATCGGTCGCTTGGGGGGCACGGCGACTGGCCTCCGGCCGGGCGCGCCGCCCCTCGTTGGAGGCCACAGAGGCTCGCCGCCATAGGTGCTCAAGAGAGGCCCCCAAATTAATCGTGCGGCCGCTGAGCCGAGGACCAGCGGCCATTTGCGGCCGCACCGGTGCCGATCGTCCGTCACAGAGAGTATAGCTTGGGATAAGCCAGAACGAAAAGCCCAGATCTCTGCCGGAATCATCACGGACGAGAATGTACTGCAGTGGGACAAAAACACTCCACGTCATCCGAAATGGCGTCGCTTTGCGACAGTATGCTCATACCTAAGCGAAACAGACACATGAGGGCAATTAAACACGCTTTTTCTCGCGCGTCGTAGCACGTCCGTTCTACACTTCGAGCAATGTTTCGACTGATTTTTTTTGGCACAAGCCACGTCAATCCTCCCGCGCTAGATCGGCACGGTAGGTCCGTGCCGACAATTCCAGCACACGCAGTCATGGCTCGACCAATAGGAAGCGAGAGATTCCTTAAGTCTGGACTGCTGATTTCGGGCCGCCCCGGCGTCGATCACGTCGCCAGCCACGTGGGGCACGTGGCGTCCTTATTGCCGCATTACCGGGGGCATGGCGTGCACGTGGGGCACGTGGCGGGGCGTTGCGTGCACGTGGCGCGCGTGGCTCGCCGGGTGTGCGAATCCGTGGAACCGCCTCCGTGCTCAATGCTTGCTTTACAGTGCGTGCATCATGTGCATGTTCTCCGTGCGGTACGCAATATCGGGGTTGATCTGTGTGCGGACAGGGGGAGCTGGGGCGACTCGGTTTTTTTTTGCGGAAGGGGGCGGCCGGACGGGGCGGGCGAGGTGTGGGCGAGAAGGAGGGGCACGTCGTCTGAGCTGGCCAGAAGCGAGCCACGGTGTATGCAATGGCGACCGCAATGGCAAGCAGAGAGTGAGGCTCGAGGACCGTCAAGTGGGGGGGTGGCTGCAGCGGTACCTGGAGCGGTCGGCAGGGGCCGGACGTGCAAGAGGGAAAGGGGGTGGTGTCTCAGTACGGTTGGAACGGGTGCGCGTCGGCCAAATGTGCATCGCCTGCACATCCTTCCGGCGAGCTGGGGGGTGGCCACTGCAGGGTGTAGCACAATAGGGATCCGTCGCGCGTCCACTCTCAGGGAACACTCACCAAGGGGGATCGGCACCAACGTCACCGGGAGGCCAAGGTTGCTGTCCTTGGAGCGCAAGCCACGGGACCAAGATGGGAGCCCAAATGGGAGGGGTTTGTTGTTCTACCTTGGCCGGCGGTGGATTCGCCACCGGCCCCCTCGTTATAAACCCTCGGAGACACTACTAACTACCCTCCACCCCAAGATGCAAGTCCCTCTGGTCATACGTAACTTATAGATACCGTGACCAGTACGAACTATCAAATTGAAAGTTAAGGGTTAGAAGTAGCCCCCCTGATATTAGGGTCACAATACGGACAACCATATTGCTACATATCCCCCCCTTAGATTCGGCCCGTCCTCGGGTCGAGTTGCATTCGGGGTACCGAATGTAAGTGGGTCGCGTGACCGTTTACCCGTCGGGTGGGGCTTTGCGCCCCGTCGCGACAGACACCCCTTTTCGAGGTTGTCTCAGGGGGGTGCCCCCCTTTGCGTGGTACACACACACGATCCGTTTTCCGGACCGTTAAATTCCCGATGCGGGTTGCTGTTCACGCCCCCCCTTTCCGAGGGGTGGTGCAAGCGGATCCGCCACCAGGTGCCTGGTGGTAGGGGGGCCCCTCTCGTGTGGACGATTGAGTGGGGGGCGGGGGCTGCCCGCGTTGCGTGGGGGCGGTTGGGGGTGACCCCCCTTGCTTACCCCGTGTGTGGGTGTGGCCCCGTCCCGCCCAGGTGCCTGGGTGGAGCGCGGTCGTAGCCCCGTGGGGCGCGGGTCGACCCGCGTGCCTGCGGCGCTTCTCGTGGCCGTTTGTGGTCATAAGCGCGGGTGTCCGCGCTTCCCTGGCTCGTCCCGGTTATCCCACCGTACCGGGTTGTAGCCGTCGACGGCTTGTGGGCGCGGGGGACTCCGCACCCGTTATCATGTCCTATCCCCAGGTGCTTGAAGAGGAGGAAGACCTCCTGATCGGGGAGGAGATGGAGGACGACGCGCCTGTCGGTCCCGACGCCGCGCGTTACGGGGTGAGCTCGTCTGACGACGACGGGCCTGCGGTGTCCGTCCGTCTGTCGGCCGGAGGACTGTCGTCCGTGTGCAGCGGCACGACGGTGCCGTCGGCCGGAGGTCAACCCGGCGGTCAACCGCGCGTGGCGGCTTCTACCCCCTCTCTGCCGGCTGCCCGGATGGGGCCTGGTGCCGATGCCGGCTCACCGCAGGTACCTCAAGATGGTCCGCCCTGCGGCGGAGGTCGCGACCCGCAGCCGACTCCGGCTGGTCAAGGTGGTCCGGGTGTCCGGGCGGTGACTCCTCGAGGCGGTCCCGACGTTGACGCGGGTGGTGGTGGCGGTGCGACACCCGGTGCGGTGGGTCAAGACGGTGCGGGTGTCCGCACGGCCGGGGCTCCGGCTCCGGAGGCTGTCCAAGTGCCTTCCACTTCCGAGGCGGGGGCTACGCCGACGGGTGGTGCCGGCGCCGGTACCATACCTGCGGTGCCGCGGGTGTCGAGCGGTCAAGACGCTCCTTCTCCCATGGCGGTTGACACCGGGAGTTACTCCGGGCGGGCGCCCGCCCTTCTTCTTCCTCCTCGGCCTCGTCCATCTCCGACGTCGGCCCCTCTGCCGGTGGTGCGTCCCCCGGCGCCCCCGATTCTTCCTGGTCCTGCCCGGGTTGCCCCGTTGGGTGGCGGCGTCGCCGTGGCGGCGGGTCAACCCGCCATGTCGGTGTCCGACTTGGTGGCTCGGGTTCGAGGCCTCACGGTGCAAGAGTCGATGGAGTCCGATGGGCGTATGCGGGTGGACTTCCACCTGGTGCATCCCCGTGGAGAATCCTCCCGGCGCGTCAAGGTGGACCCGTGCTGGGAGCGGGAGTTGGTGCGGCTGGTCAACCAGCCGAACGCGGTCCGGGTGGAACACCATTGGATCCTGAGTCAGCCGGACGACCGGCATGCGCAGCTCTGGCGCACCCGGGTGGGACGGGGTGAGGTCTACCTCGACCCCAACTTCGGGGTCTGCGACTTGATTGCCCCCGCGTTGCCGCGGGAGATTGACTACCCGGCTAGTGCTCGGGGGATTGCGGCGGCGGCGGAGCCGGTTGCGTTTGGGGAGACGGTGAGCCGTACCGGTCGGTATCCCGACTTTGACTACTACCCGGGGGTACCCCCGTATCTGTCGTTGACGGCTCCCTACCCGCCCATGGCGGGGTTGAAGTCGGCGTCGAGTTGGCGACGTAACCATGGTGTCATGGCGGATGCGTTCCGCACGGATATAACGTGTGCGTTGCAGACCGGCAACGGTCGTGCTCCGGTATACACTCCCGTGCGCCCGCCGCTATGGCAGAAGGGGTGGGAACCCGCCCCTGCTTTCCGGTTTGACACCGGCTCCTGCCTCCGATACTTCGGGAGTGTGTTGGCCTCCCGGCCGGTCCACCCGTTGCAGGGTACCTTTACCCTTGAGGTTACCCTCGGGCAGGCTTCATCCTTCTTGCTGTCCGTCCGCCGGCAGGGTCGTCTGTTTCATCTTCCGACGGGTGTCCGTCGGCACATCGCGCAGTTGGGCGTGAATCTGATAGCCGCCAAGACCGGGTTGGCCCGGGAGTTCGAAGCCCTGCTGGCTGTTCACGATGCCGTGAACTGGGCTGGGGTGTTGGCCCTTCCCCCGTACCGGGACCCGCAGGCTGGGGCTTCCCCCTTGCCTCGTCACTCGTTGCGTGTCCGGCGTACTCAGCCGGGTGAGCCTAGTTGCCATGGGTGGGCGTCCACCGAGGCCGTTCCTGACCTGGGTATTCCCATGGTTATCCATGACCCTCTTCAGGTCCTTGCTCCGTGGTTCGGTAACCCGATGCCTGCGGCGGTTGGCCGTCGTCCCCGAGAGTGGGGCTCTGCGGGTGGGGAGCGTGAGGTGTCCCGTCGTCGGGCGGAGTACCGCCGTGGTTACGGTGGAGCCCCTTCGGTAGGGTCCTACCGGGCCTCGTATCAGGTGCCACCGGCTCCGGTGGTAGCCGTGTCGGCTCCTGTGGCTCCTCTGGCTGCGCCAGTGTCACCTCCCGCCCCTGTCCTACATGACGGGGGTCCCCGTCTCTGGTATGAAGGCGTTGACGCCCTTGTTACCCGCGCAATGCGTGGGGGTCTCACTGTTAGCTGGGGGGATATCCCCCCAGGTGCTGCGCTGGTTGGGTCAGCGCGTTGCTTTGGTGGCGTGCTGGACCGCCTCCAGAAAGCTCTGGAGGACGTGGAGGCTGGCCGCAGCACCCTCGTCCAGCTATGCACCGAGGTAACTCGGGTGGTCGACCGTCGTGACGTTGCCGACCGGTGGAGCACGGAGGTCTACGCGCTTACGCGTGAGTGGCCTCCCTCGGGCAGTGGGTCTACCCACTGAGGAGTGCTATTGTTTGTGCGGGAGAGGGCCCCGGCAACCCTTATGGTAGCCGGGTAGTAGTGAGTATAAACTCATCCCCCGCTGGGGGCATTGCTTGCCTCTGTTTGCTGCCCTGGGGAGTACCCCTTCTGGCTCAGTGGTGCCTTGCCTCCCGTCCAACTTCTTCCGGTTGGTTCATGCTTGGGGAGGTTATCCTCCCTCACTTTGTGTCTTGGCTTTGGGAGGTCATCCTCCCGTGTAAGCCTCTTAGTTACTTCGATATTATCGGAGTTAGCCTTTACCTTTAAGTTACCTTATTAAGGTTCAGGTTTTTACTTAGTTACCTAAGCTTAGCTCTACTTAGTTACCTAAGCTTGGTTCGACTTAGAAACCTAAGTCTGATTTGACTTAGAAACCTAAGTCTGCTTTAACCATGTCACACCCTACTTAGTAGGTATAAGCCTCACCCCCCAACAGCCGAAGTCGGTGTCGGTTGGGTTGTTACAGGAGGCGTCGTCGCCTCATGTACGGCATGAGGAGTTGGCGGGGTATATTCGCCGCCTGTTCCCAGGTGGGTGAGTCGTATCCGACCCACATAACCTTGACGTACCAGGGTCCTGGTATGTCCGGGTCGGTGTGTCCGACCACGCTCTCTACTTGGCATGGAATCCCATCCGGTCCCACCGGGTCATCCGACCGGTGGGTTGTAAGAGCTTCATGTAGCAACCCAGCCGGTACCGGCTGAGGCTGTTCCGGCTTCGGAGCAGGTGTGACATCATTCATACTGATGCGTTGGATCTCCGTATCGGAGTGTAAGATAACAGAGTGGTCATCTCTGTGGAGGATCTGGTACGGTCCCTTGACCGGTTGCATAAGCTTGTTCCCTCGGAACTTCTGGTGTCTGATATAGACCCAGTCACCTGTTACCAGGGTTGCGTTGCGCACCCGTAGTCGGGCGTCGAAGTTCTTCTTATACCGAAGTTGTGTTCTGTCAAGGGCACCCTTGAGCTTAGGAATCATCCACGATAGCTTGGCCAACCAAGCTAGGTGGATGCGTTCGGCGGGTCGGCCCTTCGGTGTATCATACCGAGTGCACCTGCCGGGCGGCAGCGTCAGGTTACCGACGCCTAGTGGCATGACCCACTCCAGCGGAGCAATGTTTGTGCTCCGATGTGGCCTGGCATTGTAAGCCAGGGTGAGTACGGACAGAAGCCTGTCCCAAGTGTTCGTGTGCTCGGCCACGTAGCACTGTAGCATCTTTACGATGGTGCGGTTGAACCGCTCCACCTGCCCGTTGGACTGCGGGTGGTAGTCGGATGCCCGACGTGGTTCGATACCGAACATGCCCAGGACCTTAGTGCAGAATGCCGACGTAAGGTTTGCTCCGTTATCGGAGAGGAGTTGCTTCATGACTCCGTATGCACTGATCCAGTGGTCAACCACTGCGTTCATGATCGTGTATGCCGTATCATTCGGGATGGCTGCCGCTCTTGACAGCTTAGTGAAGCGGTCAGACATGACCAGGATGTACCTGTTCCCTTCTTCCGTTATCGGAAGTGGCCCGAGTATGTCGATAGCGACTTGCTCGTTGGGCCCATCAGGTGGGAATAGCTTCATGGCAGACGCCTGCCTATGTAGACTCATGCGGTTACGCGCACAGGGGTGGCATCCCCTTACGTGGTCGACCACGTCGACGGCCATTGCTGGCCAGTAGAAGAACCTTCGCATTGCTGCGAACATACGTGAACCCCCCGGGTGTCCGGCTGTAGGGTTCTCATGTTCTCGTTCCATGACGGCTTGCCGTAAGGACACGGGAACCACGACTTGATGTCGTCCATCGGCGGGTGCCCGCCGGTATATGAGTCCGTCTTCGTTCTCGGAGAAGATGCCGGCCGTACCGGCCAGGAGGTTAGCACGATGACGTCTACAGTCATCGTCGTTGGCTTGTGCCTCGCGGAAGGCCGCGAGGGTCAATGGGCACGCCAGGTGTGCCATGGTATGGTCAGCCATACCCTGGGTAGCATTACCCACCATGCACACCGGTACTACCGGGATGTCCTCGTCCACCGGGCGGGTATCCCCGCTCGGGGTGTCGAGTCGAGACAACGCGTCTCCGAGGTGGTGGGTTGACCCAGCCTTATACACCGTGCGGTAGTCGTGCTCGGCCATCTTCAGCCTCCATCGGGCTAGCCTCCCATGGCTATCGGAATCCTTGTCACCAAGGTTGAGGAGCCATCGTAGGGGTTCGTGGTCGGACCTCACGATGAACCTGGAGCCCTCCAGGTATGGACGGAGCAGTTGCACTGCCCATATAACTCCGAGGCATTCACGCTCGGTGGCACTATAGTTCCGCTCAGCCGGGTTGAGTGTCCGGCTGAAGTACCCTACCGGACGTAGGTCCGGGATAACGTTATCGGTACCGATCAACGTCTCTCCCTGTAACAGGGTGCATCCCACTTGTGTATCACACGCATCGACATCGATGACGAAGGTACCCCGTCTATGCGGTAACGCAAGGACGGGTGGGGCTAGTAGGGCTCGCTTCAGCGACTCGAATGCCTCCTCTTCGCTAGGCGAAGGGGGTTGGAGTACCTTGGGTAAGGTACTGCTCGTAAGAACCGTTAACGGTTTAGCTATCCGAGCGAAGTCCTTGACGAACCGTCGGTATACATTGCACATTCCCAGGAAGCTCTTGAGCTGCGTCTGGGTGTTAGGGAACCGGGCATCCCGGAGTGCCCGGGTATTGGCTTCGAGTACCCCTAGTTTACCAGGGGTTATCTGGTGGCCCAGATATTCGACCGTCTGTTGGAAGAAGGCGCACTTCTTCAGACGCAGGGTTACCCCGGCGTTCCTCAAGAGGGTGAGTACCTCGTCAACATGTTGTACATGGTCATCCATGTTACGCGAGAAGACGATGACGTCATCGAGGTACACTAGGCAGTTACGCCACTTCACCCCCGACAGTATGATGTCGATAGCCCGCTGGAATGTAGCGGGGGCGTTGGACAATCCGAAGGGCATCCTTAGGAACTCGTACACGCCACTGTGACAGACGAATGCCGTCTTGGGGATATCCTCGTCCGCCACCGGGATCTGCCAGTATCCGGCGTTGCAGTCGATGGTGGTAAACACCGTAGCCTCCCCCAGGGAGTCGATGCATTCATCCATCCTTGGTAAAGGGTATGAGTCCTTCTTGGTAACCAAGTTGAGGCGTCGATAATCGATGCAAAACCGAGGGGTTTGATCCTTCTTCGGCACAATAACGACTGGGGCACCCCATTCCGACCTCGAAGGTCGGATCACCTTAGCTTCACTCATCCTCTTCACTTCTCCATCAACGATCTCTCGTTGCATAGGTCCCGCTCGGTGCGGTTGTGAGCGGGCGGGTCGTGCGCCTGGTACCAGGTCTATACGATGTTGGGTTGCCCCAATGGTCCCCAAGGCCCCGCCTGTCCACATAACGTCATGCTTTCTTAGCATCCGTCGTACCCCTTCGGCTACCGAAGGGGGAAGGTGGTCGAGGTCAGCCTCGGCCAGTGCCTTCAAGGCCTCTTGGTCCTTTGGCGGCAGGTCCGCCGGAGCCGCCGATGGGTTAGGCTTCCCGTCATCGGGTTGCTGTCGCTCGGTGGTCTCGGTGACCGCCAGTACTTCAAGTGGTTCCACTTGACCTTCCTTATCAGGGGTAAGGATATCTCCTTCGTAGAGTTCGGCAATCCCGAGGATAGTTCCCTTCGGGAGGGTGACTGCCTTACGGCGATAGTTCGCCATCACTAGGAGGGACGACCCTCCTGCTGGGAGGTCTATGAGACCGTTGGCCATGGTCAACCCATGGCGCTTGTACGTCCGTAGGTTGGACTGGACTCTGCAGATGCCTGCGAGGTCGCAGTTAACCGGGAGGACTGTCTCTGACAACGGCTCAAAGCGAGTTCGCTCGGCCAACCGAAGTGTCTTCGGCTCGACGCTTGCGTACACCTCAGCCACGTTAACGTGGCTTCCTTGTAGCGTCAGGTCCCTGACGATAGCCGTGTGTCCTCGCTTCGTCCCGTCGGCTTCTTGAAGCTCGACGGTCCTCCGGCCTGGCCGGATTGCATCAACGTGAACGTTGATGAAGGTGCACCCCAGTATGCAGGGCACCGATAGCGTCTCACATACCAGGAAGTCAACTTCCGTGGTGAGATCCCCGATGGTAACCTGCAGCGACATCGCTGCGGTCGTACGAATGAGTCGACCATTCGCGTCCTTGATGGTGGGTCCCCGCGTCACTCTGACTCGTGGAAGCCACTTGTCCGGGAGGGTATCCTTCCGGATAAGGTTGGGTCCAGCCCCTGTGTCCAGTACAGGATAGTACGATCGTGTCGACTGGGGGTCAACCCCCAGGGTGGCTGATACCTTGAAGTTCTCCAAGGTAAACAACACATGTCCTACACCGATATCCGGTGTAGCTCGGGCATCCTGAACAGGGCCCTTGTCTGGTTCAACGTGACGGGGCTTCCCGTCCTCTCCTCCCAACCTTGGAGGTTGGTCATCAATCCCCTGACGCCGTGTCGTCGGGGCCGGAAGGTGTACCCGGGGGTTGATGCGGCGTCGGCTCAACCGCGCTCTCCGTGGGGCTTTCCCCGCGGTACTCCGGGGTGGCTTGCTTGGGTGACCCCAGCGCCCCCCGGTCATCCTTCCTCTTACTCGTTTCCCGCCCTTGGTAGGGTGCTGTCCGCCGGGACATCCGGCTGAGGAGGTGCCCCCTCGACGGCCAGTACTCCACCTGGAGCTGGCTGCCTACCCGGTGCGGGTCCGGGTGCTCGGGGGGGATACCCCCCGGTGGATGCCTTGCGTTGCGCCGCTGCCCGCCGAGACTCCTCGGGGATGAGTGGGCAGGAAGACACCCAGTGCTGGGGATCCCCACACAACATACACCCGGACGTGCCGGTCCCCCCTTGAGGTCGCATCGGGGTAGCCCCGTAGCTACGGTTGCCTCCCTCGGGCGCCCGAGTGCCTGCTCCCTGGTAGGCCTTGGGTCCTTGGGTCAACCGGAACATGGACTCCCCCAACCGGTTGGGTCGGCCCGCAATCTGCGGGGGTGCCTCCGTGCGCACCGCCCATGTTGGCAAGGGTTGGTGAGGGTTACCCGTCACCGGGGAGTACCCCGTAGTCCGCACATACGGGACGCGCCGTCCCGTTCCTTCGTTGACCTGGAACTGGGTTCCAGCCGGGGCGATGTACGCTACCGTACCATGTTCATCAATCACCGGCGTCGCCGGTAGCAACAGGTGGCCCTGTTGGTCGACTAGAGGGTCACCCTCACCAATAGGGGTATGTTCGGTCGCAACCAGTACTGGTGCGGCCTTACGTTCCACCTTCTCTTGCCTCGGTACCGGGGTAAGACTGGGCTTGCCTCCCTCACCCTTGGGCTTCGGGGCCAAGGCACACTCCGGGTGTAGAACCCGGTAGGCGTCCCCTAGGGACTTGCACATATGCATCAGTCGACTGAAGTTCGTCCGTGCCGTGTTGGCGCCCCGTGCGGATATCCGCACGTAGTTGGGTACTCCTGCGAACAGGATGGCTCGTAGCTCCCCTTCTCCGAGGAGCTTCCCCAGCTCGTAGTCGAGCTCTTGGATCCGGCGTCCAAACATCTCCTCATCCTCCCAGGACTGGGCGGTGGCAGTGCGAAGGGCCCGATAGTGGTCCTCGCACTTGTCCTCACTGAGGTAGCTGCTCAGCAGCTCCTTCAATATCCCACGGTAATCCATGGGGGTGGCCGCGACCCTCATTCCCGGCATCGGGGATGCCTGGCGAAGAATGCCTCGCACCCGTTCATCAACAAAGAACGGGAGGATCTCCAGGGCCAGCCCCTCGTTAACGAGCGCCTTGTCTGCGGCTGCCTTGAAGCTAGTCAAGAAGCCGATGACTGCCAACGGGCGTCCGTTCGGCCCCCCGAACATAGGGACTCCCTTCATAAGGGTCTGCATAGAGCGGATCGCCCGATGCGACGTATTACGCATCGATTCCGATACGGTGGTAGAGCGGTCCTCCAAACGATAACGTTCCGGAGTAAGAACCGACCGGAAGACCTCGTTGACGATCTCCGTGTCAGCGTCCTGGATATCCAGTCGCTTAGCCAGTTGATGAGCGAACTCATCGGACTCCATCCGCTTCAGTAGGCTCGCAGTTACCTGCGCGGTCATAGCTTCCACCACTGAAGATGGTACTTCAGGCGTCGGCACCTCGGGAACCCGAGTTGCCTGGCCTCCTTCGTCGTGGGGGTACTGCGAGAGGGTACCCCCTCCCCCCATAACCGACTCTCCCCCGGCGTACGTATCTGCCGGGTCGTGTCCGCGGAGTCCGCTTCGGGTGCTCCGAGCGTATCGCTCCGTGTGACTCCGTTCCAACTCTGCCGACGAGTCGGACCCATACCCCATTGTGTCCGGGGGTTGTCCGGGAGTAGCAACACCGGGGTTGACCCTGGTGGACTCCGAAAGTAGTCCGGCCGGTTCGAACCGTACCGGTGTGGGAGGAACACGACGGGGTCCCGTCGTGTGCCGTGTTGACATCAACACTGCCATTGCGTCCTCCGTCCGATCTTGACGGGCGTCGAGCCCGGAAAACCGGGCCTCGATGCGGGCCAATGATGCCATCAGGGAATCCCCTGGTGAAGGAGGCGGCGGAGTGAGGTCGGTCGACGACAGTTGAGGCGGGCCCCCGCCTCCTGCCGTCCGAGCCGTGCCAAACGTCGATCCGGCACCGGAAAGCATTGGCGTCTCAATGTTATCGATCGGGTTCCCGATCCCGGTTCCCGTAGTCACCTCCGGGGTCGGCGTCGACGCCGATCCGTCATCTTGAACGTTCCCCGTCTCTTGGGTAGACATGGTCACAATCAGTCAACCGACGTATCAATCACCACGAACAAGAGAGCGAGGGGGTAGATTGGGGAGAGTAACAGTAGATCACAGTCACAGGTAAAATCTCAACACAATCGATCAGGTCGCAACACCACGAGTACAAGAAGAGGACCGGATCCCTATCCGTGTGCCAGGGCCGAAGACGGCGTCACCACAGGGGTGACGGAAACCCGTCCCCTGCTGCTCCACCAATGTAGCACAATAGGGATCCGTCGCGCGTCCACTCTCAGGGAACACTCACCAAGGGGGATCGGCACCAACGTCACCGGGAGGCCAAGGTTGCTGTCCTTGGAGCGCAAGCCACGGGACCAAGATGGGAGCCCAAATGGGAGGGGTTTGTTGTTCTACCTTGGCTGGCGGTGGATTCGCCACCGGCCCCCTCGTTATAAACCCTCGGAGACACTACTAACTACCCTCCACCCCAAGATGCAAGTCCCTCTGGTCATACGTAACTTATAGATACCGTGACCAGTACGAACTATCAAATTGAAAGTTAAGGGTTAGAAGTAGCCCCCCTGATATTAGGGTCACAATACGGACAACCATATTGCTACACAGGGCCATCTTCCGCGGTACCCCTGACTCTTGTCGGGACGAAGCACGAGGTCTGCACGATGCTGCCGACTGGGGTTGGGCACAATGGTGCCGAAGTGAGCACATGCACGCAGCATGTCCACCAGACCACCCACCATTATCGGTCGTGGTGGACAGTGGAGAAAGAATATATGAGAACAGCAAAGTTAATGTACGCTGAAATTCAAATTCAATTTCACTCGCATTTGTCGTGTTTGTTGATTGGAACAGATGTGCGTAGTCTGTTTGGTCGACATTTCGTTAGAATCCTGGTTGCGCGATACCGCATAGTGACGACACTGCCGACGACCTGGGCTGAACATGCTGTTTCGGCGCGATACTACATCGTGACGATGTACGGCACGCCGCTGCCAAGGCCAGGAGGCCGTGGCGGGCAGCATCTGACTTGCTCGCAAAGACCTCAGCCGATTTGGGCACGGATCTGCCTCGTGCGGGACTCGGACACGGCCCCACTCTGTTGTGGTGTTGCGCCCGTACGTTTCCCTGGAGCTCGTGAGTCATCTTGGGCCGCTCTCGAAACACCACGGTCAACGGCTGCAGGCAACAAGCTAGCCAGGCAGTAGACCCCCACCCACCGGTCACTCAGGACCGGTTCATTTGTTGAAACACCTGTTCACATGAAGCCCGCACGCTTTTTTTCCTCTGCGGTGCAGCAGGCTATCTGAGAACACGGACGGTCCGCCGACCAGTTACCTTCACCTTCGCGGCACGTCCTCACCGCTGCACTCTCACCGTTGTGGCGCACGCGCGGCTGTCCCCTCCAACTCCCCCATCGCTCTCACCTTGTCTTCATCTTCTCCCTTCACGAACCCCGCGGGCGCTTGAGAATGCCTCCCCACCGACGGACGAGACGTAGCCGGCCTGACAGCGTCCGAAGGACGTCCGGACTCGTCCGACCCGCCCGAAGCTCTCACCGGCTGCGCCGTCGGGAGAGCGACCAGATGGCCGCCGCGTCGTCAGCCCCCGACACGGCAGTCGCTGCTGGGGGGGCCCCTGTGTCGTCGCGTGCCACCCGGGCCTCGGGACGTGCGTCATCGACCACACGGCGGGCTGTGCTGCGGACAACCGCCGAGACGCCTGCCGCCGGCTTGGCGGACACGGTGGGGACGCCCAGTGACATGGGGGACCCAGCGAATGCAAAACCTTCGGGGTCCGACGAGGGCGGAGTGGCAACCCAGCGTCGCACGCGGTACATGTATGTTGACGCATTTGTGCCGCCCTGGGCGAGGGATCTCGTCGCTGCCTCTGTCACTTCAGATGTGGGCCCCATCTTACCGCCTGTCACTGCCGTCCTGGACGCGATGGATAGCTGGCGGTCGTCTCGGCGGGCGGGCTCAGGCGGGCCCGTCGCTCCTGCTCCACCATCCTCTACTAGCCTTCGTATTGAATACACTTACGAGGACACGGCGCTAGACTCCGCGTGGGCGGCCCCCGCGTCTGCTGGTGGTCTGGACGCCAACCGTGACGGGGTGCCTCCGAGCGTGATGCGTCAGCTGCATCGTTTTTTCTTGAGCACGGGGGACTTGGCGGATGGAGTGGCTCGTTGTGCTATATGCTTTGACTCTTTGGGTGGGGCGAAGGAGCTGCTCCGCCTCCCATGTTGGTGCGCTTTTCACAGGGAGGAGATTGAATTGTGGCTGTCGAACCATGCGACATGCCCTGTGCATGTCACAAGGACCGTGGAGGAGTACCTCAACGACAACGAGCGTTTTTCGTGTAGCCAGTAAATGTGCCTCCGTCGAGGCGCCATCGTTGCGCTTTTGCTTTACTTCAGCGCACATCTCCAGTGCTTTTCGCCTTGTCTCAAGCAGGGGTCTGTATACTTGTGCCGCCCCGGCAACACGGCTATGTAGGCTGTGCATGCTGTCTGCATTTTGCCGGCTGCCTTGTATGTGGTAGCGTGCCGACCTAGAGGCAACCGCCATAAAATCCGCCTGTAGGAGAATGTGGGGCAGGGACCATTTCAAAGTGAGCAGGTGCCGTTGCCCCAGGGTGGCAGCGGGCGAGGATGCCGTGGGCGAGGTGCTCAGGGGACGGCAGCGCGCACGAGCCTTCGCTGGACGCGCCATTCGGCACGACTAGTTCCCAGAGGAACCCGCGTCTGTGGCTCATTCAAAAGGTATCGAATTCAACGTCGTGAGAAGTGGTTTGGCTGCGTCGGCACGAAACGGAAACGTTTGTGTCGGCACGAAACACGTGTCGGCACACAATTTCGACCAGATGCCTCGGCTGGTGGCTGCCCTGCAGCTTGCCTGCGCGCGGTGGCAGGCTGGCGCGTGGGCCGTATGCCGGCCGTTCATCGACGTGCTTCGGCGCACTTCTTGCGCCGAGGGCCCCAGACCGGGCGAAACTCGGACCGATTTTTTTGTGCCGGTGCGTGAACGCTGGGCTCCCCCCCTCCTGCCTGCGTGCGGTGGCAGGCTGAGGCGTCGGCCGCTTGCCGGCCGACAATCGACGTGCTTCGGCTTGTTTCTTGCCCCTAGTGCCCCTGAGCAGCGGACCTCTTCGGCAAGGCAGGCGCATCTCTGCCGTACGCGACCCGAACCACGTTTTGCGCCGGTGCGTCAACCCTCGGCTCCCTCCCCCTCCCGACTTTGAACGCGTTCGCAATCTTGAGGATGGTGCGTCCATCGGCGCGTGCGTCCGCGCAGAGCGTGCGGCGCTCCCTCCTGTCGTCCGTCGGGGAGGAACGCGCATCCGACTTGCCGTCGCCGGAGCTGGAACAGCTGATGAAGAACCTAGAGGTGCTCGCCAATTCGAGCAAGTCGCTCACGTGGCATGTGCATCTCTCTGGGTACGACAAGGCCGGCAAGGTGTTTTGGCTCCCTGTGTGGGAAGATGCCGGCGTTCTCCAGAGCCCTGCCCGCCGCGTGCTCAGCATGGTGTATCGGTTCGTCGAGAGCGGCCCGAGCATGGTGGGGACTTCGCACGCCTTGCTCTCCCGTGCGAATGTGGGAAATGGGAGAGACCGACCGCCTCGAAGTTCTGCCGGAGTTGGACGCCCCGGTGACAAGGCCTCTCACCGGGGGGGGGGGCCGTCGGCAGGTGACAAGGCAGCGGGTGCTGAAAAGCCATTGGGGCCTGCGGCGGCGGCGCTCGCCGCTGACGATGAGGCGGCAGCGGCTCACCCTCCCACGGATGATGCAGCAGAAGCTGTCGCAGCCGCTGCGAAGGCGGCGACGAAGGGCGGTGCGGGAGCAGCAGACGTACAACCTGCCGACGCAGCTGCAGCGGCAGCAATCGCTGGTGCGAAGGCGGCCTCTACGGCCACGGGTGCACCGGCGGCGGCAAACGCGACATCGGCGGCGTTTTTGTCTGCTAAGAAGGGAGCTTCGTCAATCAAGGACGGACATAAGGGGGCTGCATCAGCGCCTGCCAGCGCTGGTGAAGCTGCTGCTGCTGCTGCTGCTGCTGCTGCCGCTGCTGCCGCGGCCGCTGCAGGCAGGTCCTCATCTTCCTCATCGCCGTCGGTGCCCGCGCCGTATTTAAGTCGTGCTTCGGTTGGCAGTAAGGCTCGTCGGCGCCAGGCTGTCAAGGTAGGCACGCGGATTGTGCCCGTCTGTCCTGTTAGCGAGCACCCACCTGAAGCTGTCTCTCCCTCGCCTGAAGCATCAGCAGTCGCGCAAGCGCTGTTCGAGAAGTCAAAGTGTCCCCTTACGCCCTTGCGGGCTGCGTTAACTGTGGCGTCGAAAGAGATCGCTCAAGACCTGTCGACAGGGCGAGCGCGCCTATCACTACCGTGGTGGCCTCGGCGTCCGGACTCCCGCAACGTATGGCCACTTCAGGTGGTCGTCCCGAATGAGCTTGCTGCTCTCGCAGACGGCAAGCATCGCCCATTGACAGGTGAGCAGTCTGTGGTGGTTCCCACTTTCCAGGCATCACGAGCGCGTGCAACGTCAGTCGCGGAGCGGGTTGGCGACCTTCTTCTGCAAATGACCAAGGAGCCGCGTGCGCTAGATGCCGTGAGCAGTTTTGTGGATGGTCTGGATCGTGCCTTGCTGCTCAAGTCCGGGCCCTCGCGAGTGCCTCTCGTGGCTGCTATATCTGGCTATGGCGAGAAAGCACGCGATGAATGCGCAATTGCTGGCACATTGGCGGGCGGCACGGCGGGCGCGTCGACCTCGGGCGCGACGGCGGGCGCGGCAGGCGCGTCGGCTGCGGGCGCGGCGGCGGGCGCGGCGGGTGCGTCGGCTGCGGGCGCGGAGGCGGCTGCGGCGGCGGTGGCGACGGAGGACACGCCGCTTGGTGAGCGCTCTGGCGTGCGGCCGGAAGGGCCGGCGGAATTGCTGGCGGTCGAGCCGACGGACGAGGCGGCAATGGAGTCGGCGGGGGACGTGGCGGGAGAGGCGGCGGGTGAGATAGCTCGTGACTCGGCGGGTGACTCAGTGGCCATGAAGGAGAATCCGTCCACGCGTGGCTCGGTGGCCGCGGCGGTTGTCCCGACGACCGGCTACTCAACGAGCGCAACGACGAAAAAGGCGTCGAAATTCGCATCTTCGACAGCACGCACTGCTTTGGCAGCTGCTGCGGCCAAGCGCCGCAAGCAAGAACGAGAGAAGAGAGATAAGGCAGTTGCGGTGCGCTCAGTCAAGGCTGCGAAAAAACCCCGTGGAAAGGGTTCTCCCCAGTCATCCGGGGCAGGCGCACAGGTCGGCTCATCCTCGCGCTCTGCACCGTCGAGTGACGGTGATGCTGCGGCTGGGGCAAATACCTTGGCGGAAGAAGACGTGCGGCAGTCTGCCACGGCTGTTGCAGCTGCAAAACGAGCAGCGGCGGGTGTGCTTCAACTTGAATTCAAAGTGCTCTCTCCGACGAAGACGGTCAAGAAGGGCAAGCAGCCGGCTAAACCCTCCCGGCTCTCGAGGGCGGAATTTGCCGCGGGGGGCCCTTCGAAGGCGCCCCCTCGTGGAACAACGTCATCTCAAGCAGCTGAACAGCCTGGTGGTGCCCGGCCGACCATTGGAAAGATTACTGCAACAGGACGAAAGCGCATCCCGCCGCTGCGAAAGCCGCCTGGGCGACCAGCATGGCATCCTCCGCAACCCGTCGTCCGCCCATCGCCTGGGGTGCTGCCAACGGCGCCCGCTTCGGCCTCACACGCAGCCGCTGCTCAGAGGCCCAAGGCTCCATCGACTGCGGGCAAGCCGCCTTCAGGAGCGGCTTCTTCCGCCGAGGCCGCTGGACTGGCAGCTGCAGCCTCCTCGGTGAAAGGATTCAAGGCAGCGGTGGCGACATGTGAGAAGGAGCCTGCCCAGCCTCCCGCGTCAATCGAGATGGCGACAGCCGCTGGGCAGAAGGCCGCGGCTTCCTCACCTCGGTCCGCAACTCCAGCGTTGAGCACCTCTTCAGATGCGGCTGTCGTGCTTGCTCCCACACCCCCCACGGGGACTGGAACCGAAGCGATAGTCGCGAGTCCTCTTGCGCAGACTGCCGCGCCGGCGATGGCGACAGCGGCACCAGCGGCGGCCGCGCCGGTCGTCAACCCTCTATCGGCGATAGCGGCCGCTAAGGCTCCCGATGGCTCTGTGGCACAGGCAAGGACTCGGACGGCAGCCACCGGCGCCTCTGTGGAGAATATGGCGGCCGAAACGATTCCCACAACAGGTGTCACCGGGACGGCGGCTGCACGGTCTTTGCAGCGAGCTGCATCGCCCCCGCATGCCTCCACGTCCCGGTTGGCGTCAGCAGCCCGACAAGGCCCTGCACCTCGTCCGGCTCAACCAGTTGCACCGGTGGCCACCATTTCCTTTACGGCGAATGTCTCGAAGAACGACACAAGGCAGTTGGCAACGGCCGGAATTCAGGCCGCTACCGCTCCACCATCGAAATCGGCCGTTGAAGAGTCGGAAGAGCCTGCAGGAGAGAGTACGGTGGCTCTCGAAGCGGCTCGTGGGCTACGTACGCTGGCCCGGGTAGCAGACGCAGCTGAGGTGCAGACGGTACTGTGGCAGTATTGACCCCCAGGTAGGGGGGCAACACGTGCCATGCAAGGGGCGGCAGGCCACTAGCCTGATCCGTTCCTCCCCCTGCATTTGGGTCCATATTCCCTAAGTTTAGGATAGTTAGCTTAGTAGTAAATCCAACTTGGATTTGAGGGTTTTCTGCATTTATCGTCTTGAATTTTCGTGTGGCCCGGTGGGCAGGTGCTGGGGTGGGAGATTCTGAGTGGCGAGATTCTGAGTGGACCCTGGGAGGATAAGGAGAGGGACAGCGGGGCTTGGCCCTGCGTCCCCGTCCCGACGAAGAAACTGTTGGACCACACACCATCCTCTTGTTTGTCCGTGGGGGGTTTGCCCCACAACAGGGACAGAGTGTGTGCGACTTGCACTTCTTCCGGTTCCCCCGACACGGGAGGCAGCCCTAGCACACCGCCCCAACTTGGGTGCCGTGTGTGCTAGTGGTTTTTGCCACATTTGGTGGAGCAGCAGGGGACAGAGGTAAACTTTACCTCCGGGTGCACCCGGGTGTAGGGGGCCCTCTGTCTCAGAGAAACGGTGGTCTTGGACCGTGTCATACGGATCGTCAGCCAACATGGCTAGCTCGGACCCCCCGTCGTCCGGGGAGTACACGGGTGACGCACGTACTTCAGTGCCTTTGAATACTGGTGAGACACAGGTGGGTTTACCTGGGGTCGCAGAGGGACTAGAGGTCCCTCAAGCCAGCAGGACTGGAAGTACGGGCGGGCAACAGGCCACCCCGACTCAGTCGGGAGTTCACTCGGGTGACACTTCTGATGTGGGTGGGCCGAAGTCTGGCCACCGTCTGGTATACTCAACGGGAACGTCCCAAGGGGTGAGGACTGTCCCCGCGGGTTTCACTCGGGTTGGAGCCAACTTTGGCTTGGAGTCGTCGCCAACTAGGCTTTCGGAGGACGGTGGACCTCCGTTGGTCGGCGATGGGCTCGCGCCCATGCCCCCGGTTGAGACCCCTGAGGAACGTGGTTACCCCTCAGGTGGACTCCCGGAGGCGGACCGAGACTCAACTGGAGTCGTCAATCCACTCCTCGCGGAAACTGTCCGTCGGGAGGCGACCAATGTGTTGCGGCAGACTTTGCCGGACCTGGTGGTCACGATGACGAATACTATTCTGAATCAGATTGTGGCGAGTTTGCCAGATGGCCTTAATGTCCAGACCGGATCAGGGCTTTGGAGCCCGCAGGCGCCGGGGGAAACTCTCCTCACGCCTACCTCGGGTCGCCCCGAACAGGGGGCGACACCTGTGACTCCCAACGAGGGAGCCACACCATACTCGGTGGGGCGTACGCCCTTCACGGGGGAGTTCCCCTCGGAAACGCCGGCGGCTACACCAAGCGCGCCGCGCCGGACTACAGGCACTGATAGTGAACTTACCCCAGTGCCACAGCGGCTGTTCCCTCCACGTGAGGTGCCGCCCAAGATCCAGGTAGCCAACCCGGTCTACCAGAGGATCTTTGACTGTGAGACCTACGCCCTCCACAACAAGTCGGTGGCGTATGGTCCTGACCAGGCCCGAGCCATGGGCCGTGCCAAGAAGAATGCACTTCATTCTTTTGGGCACAAAGCGGAGTGGGACGGAACTCCCCCCCTCCGTGTCTTTGAGTTTCTACGTCGTTTCACAAAAGCCTGTGACGACAATGCCATAAGTGAAGGCATGGCTTTTTACATGCTACAGGAGTTTACGAAGGGCGACCTACGGACAGAACTTATGTCCGTCATGCCCAGCTCCTCAAGTGGAGGCGCTGGGGAGGTGACGTCCTATTTGGAGCTCGTCAACTGGTTGTTGAGAGCCATGGTTGATGAGGCAGCGTTGGCTTCTAAAGTCGAGGAGTTTACGCAAGCCCATCAGGAAGAGGCGGAGGACGAGTTGTCCTTTGCGGAGCGAGTCCGTAAGCTCAACAATCTTTGTGGGTTTCTTCATCCACAAGCTGTGGTGAAGAGTCGGTTTGTGGAGGGACTCCATTGGTCAGTCCGGATGGAGACCCGGGAGCATAACACTGCCCGGGCGACCCTGGCCGAGTTGGCCAGGTTCGCCTATCGCAGAGGCGAGGCCTACCGCAAGTTGCGGGAGGAACAACGCCAGGAGCGTCAGGCCGAGTTGACCAAGGAACGGGAGGAGGCGCGCCAGGCCAGAGAGTTGAGAGAGGCACGCCGAATCCGCAAGGAGAGGGTGGTAGCTGCCGTGGGAACTTCCCAGGGTATCCCTTCGTCTTCCCTAGTTGGAAAGACCCCTCCCGGAACGGACCATCGGTGTTGGAACTGCAACTCCGATGGTCACTGGGCATATGATTGCCCCAAGTTGAGTAAACGCATCCAACAACTTGTTAGGAATGCGAGTAAAAAGTCGGCTACGAACGAAGTACGTTCACGCCGCGAGGGTGGGTCTCGACCGGTCGTCGCGGTCGCCACACCCTCGGCGGAGGAGGCGGACACGTCGTCCTCGGACTCGTCGTCTTCCTCCCCGCCCTCAGATTCGGACGCCAAGTTGGCGGGAAACGAATGACCGTTGGGGCTGGTCGTCCGAAGCTCACAACGGCAGCCTCGGCCAAGTGGGCCAGGAGGACGAACCAACCGTGCCGGATACTGCGGCGACCTAAGGGAGTCCGCCCACCTCGGGTAGGACTCCCCAAGAACGTAAACCCACGTCGGGTCATCGCGGTGCTGACGGGTGAGAACTTCCAGGTGGCTGGACGGGTGCAATTTGCCCCCGGCCGTGCATGCTGTACCCGTATCGTACTTGATACCGGGTCAGGAGCCTCCTTGATACGCAAGTCGCTATTACCAAAGGAGGTGAAGCTCCAACGCTGGAGGTCCAAAGCTGACCATATGATTGACATCAATGGTGGGGTACTTCCCATCGTTGGTGCCGTGACCCTACCAACTAGGTTGGGGACCCATGAGGTCGACGTGACCTGTGGCATAGTTGAGAATATATCGGTACCCCTGCTTCTGGGTACCCCTTATGTTGTTACTCAAGTGCCTTTGATTTGTGGCCCTGAGTACTGGGTCAAGTTGATGAATGGGGAGACTATCCCCATCCTTGGTAAGGGAAAGTCTGTGGCTCCTGTGACAGTCTCACAGTCGACGCTTGTTTGTTCGGTGAGGGAAGGGTTTACTGCTACCCTGCGTTTAGCCCGCAAAGTCACGTTGCCCCCCAACTCGGTGGCACACGTTGATGTTGTAACTGATTTTACGGGGAACGGGTTGGTGCACCCTCACCCCCGTCTTGCTCGCAAGCACCAAGTGCATGTTGCCCTTGGCACGATGGACTCCAAGGCCGGAGTCCCGTAGAGGATCCAGGTGATGAACCTGAGCCCGACGCCCAAGTACTTCAAGTCGGGAGCCAAGTTCGGCTATATCGACCAACACGAGGGACCGGTAGTAGCGGTCACCCTGAACGCGGGCGCAAGTAGCGACCCGAAGTCCGGAAAGGAGAAGCATCAAGCCAAGTCGGCCGCCTCTCCTCGACCCCATGTGAACATGGAGGGTGTCCCCCCCAGGTTGAGGGTTCAAGTTGAACGCCTCTTGGACCAATATCACAAGTTGTGGGATGGTCAATTGGGACTCATGAGAGCCACCCAACACCGGATCGAGTTGAAGCCCGGTGCACCCCCTATACGCCAACAACCGTATAGGGGAGGACCTCGTTCAAGGGCCCTCGTTAAGGAGCAAGTTGCTCGCATGGAGGCCCTCGATGTGATCGAGGCCAGCAACGCCGAGTGGGCGAGTCCGGTGGTTATCGTCCCCAAAGTTGATGGGACCCCCCGGTTTTGTATCGACTACCGTAAGCTCAACGAGAGCACGGTGAAGGACAGTTATCCCCTACCTAGGATGGATGACTGACTGGACTCTCTGGGGGAGGCGAACGTGTTCTCTACCCTGGACTGTAACGCGGGGTACTGGCAAATTCCCATTGCCCCGGAGGACAGGCATAAAACCACCTTTACCTGTCACTGTGGTACCTACCAGTGCAAGCGTCTACCGTTTGGTCTGTGTAACGCGCCGGCAACTTTCCAGCGCGCTATGGACATGATTCTGGCCGGAGTACGGTGGCAGATCTGTCTTGTGTACCTAGACGATATCATTGTGTTCTCCCGAAGTCCGGAGGAACACATTGGCCATCTTGGCCAGGTGTTCAAGCTACTTGCTGACGCCGGTGTGTCACTGAAGGCGAGTAAGTACCACCTCTTTACTCAAGAGGTGGAGTACTTGGAACATGTTGTCCATCCGGGGCGTCTCAGTGTTAACGAGAAGAACTTGAGGGCCATTCGTAAGGCTCAGTACCCCCGGACCCAGACCCAGATGAGGAGCTTCCTCGGGATGTGTAACGTGTTCCGACGTTTCACCAAGGGCTTCGCCAAGGTGGCGAAGCCGTTGAATGAGCTAGTGAGCTGAACGCTACCGAAGAGCCTGCCTCCCCCAAGTCGGGTGGAGCAGGAATCCTTTGAGACTCTTCGGGACCTTATGCTGAAGCCCCCTATCTTGGCTATTCCCAGGTTGGGAGGCCACTACATCCTGGATGTGGACGCTAGCTACGACCAACTTGGTTGTGTGTTGCTTCAGCAGCAGCCGGACAAGGAGCACTTGCCGGTAGGATACTTTAGTAAGGGGCTGAACTCGGCCGAGAAGAACTACGGAGTCACCGAGTTGGAAGGACTCGCAGTGGTGTGGGCGGTGACGTCACTTCGTCACTACCTGGAGGGTGAGAAGTTCCTCATCCGCTGTGACCACCGCGCGTTGCAGTTGATCTTTAAGACGGACTGTACGAACACTCGTCTCAACCGGTGGAGGGTGCGACTGGCACCCTTCAACTTTGACATTGAATACCGACCTGGCAGGCAACATGCCCTTGCCGACGGCCTCTCTCGGGTACCTACCGAGGGGCTGGACACTAACCCAGTCGATGAGGACATCCCCATCGTGGGGGTAGTCACGCGCTCGGGTCAGGCGTTGAACCCCGAGGCGCCAGGGAACAAGAAGTACTTGCCCCTGTCCCTGGACGAGGTGGTGAAGGCCCAGGCCGAGGATCCCTTCTGCAAGTCGCAGAGGGATATACTGGATACAGTGGTAGAGACGCGTTTCTTTCTGGGAGACGATGGCCTCCTCTTGAGGAGGGGGGTATTCCAGGGGACCGAACAACTTGTCGTCCCCGCATCCCTCAAGGACAGTATCCTTGAGAGGGAGCACAACGCTCCCACGGGTGGACACCTGGGGTCTAGTAAACTGTACCAGACCCTGAGGACCAGGTACTACTGGCCGTCCATGGTGGTGGACATCTACAGTTGGGTGGCTGCCTGCACAAGTTGTGCACAGAATCGTCTGATGGAACGGCGGCCTACTACGGCTATGCTATTGTTCCCGGCCAAGGATCCCTTCGCCGCGTTGGCGATGGACATCCTTGGGCCACTGCCCGTGACCGAGGAGGGCAACCAGTACCTCCTGGTCATCTGTAACCGCTTCACGAAACTTACGCGAGCGATCCCACTGGCAGAGATCACGGCCATGTCGGTCGTGTCAGCCTTCCTAGATCACTGGGTTGCCGCGTATGGCATCCCAGATAGTACACTATCGGACAATGGACCGCAATTTGCGTCTGTACTGTTTCAGGGAGTGCTGGATATGTTTGGGGTTAAGGCAAACTATGCCACCCCCTACCACCCACAAACTAATGGGCAGGTGGAGCGCTTTAACAAAACTATTTTTAGGCAGCTGCGCCACTATGTGAGTGAGCACGTGAAGACGTGGGACCAATACATTTCTATCCTTACTACTGCCTACAATTCACAGGTTCACTCATCTACAGGGGAAGTACCCCTCGATTTTGTGACCCCCCGTCGCGTGCGGTCTATTGCCGTGCGGCGGTCGCTCCCAACTAGGGAGGATGGTGGCAGTACGCCTACTCCTACTGAGAGTAAGGCGGAGTTCGCCGCTAGGCTTGAAAACCTCATCCCTAAAGTCAGGGCTGAGATGGACAAAGCACAAAAGCGCTACAAGCGTACCTTTGACAAAAAGGTGCGCAATGCTAAACATGTCCCCGAGCAGGGTGACGGGGTGCTGGTACACTCGCACACCCCAACTGGGGGTAAGCTGGTATTCCAGACGAAGGGACCGTACCAGGTCCTTCGTACTGATGGGCGGCGCTTCACCATCGAAAGTGACTATGGGGTCCGCACAGTGAACGGACAGGACGTGGTCAAAGTTGCACCACCGCCTGCAGGCGACCCAGCTTGGGCGCGTGCTTTGGAAGCGTGGCGCCTCCCCTCACTGCCTGCGGCCAAACAGGGCCCGCAGGAGTACGTGTTCGATAAGTTCATCGACCACGGATGGGATGAAGACACTGACCGCCTCATGTTGAGGGTGCGTTGGTTTGGCTACAAAGCCAAGGATGATACGTGGGAGTATGTGGAGGACCTTCCCGCTGAGAAGGTCCGGGCGTACTGTGCCCGGAATGAGATAGACCCTAACAGCCCTCCCTCAACGTGAGGGAAGGCCGAGCAACAGTGCCAAGAGAGTGCTTCAAGTCGAAGTGGTACGCAGAGTGGCTTTTAACTACAGCCCTAACCCTCACACTCTCACAACAAAGGCAGCTACCAACTAGGCACGCATGCTAGACTCTCCCACTCCACGGCCCTCGCCCTCACGTGGGGGCGAGCGGCGAGACCCACGCCGATAACGGTCTCCACTTGTTGGAGGGGGCGGCGGCTCCAAGTCGGAACCGTCGCGTCCCTCACGGTCGCGCAAGTGGCGCCGACCGTGGCCAGTCTTCTGCCTGGTCTTGCGCGCAAGTTTGCGACGCAGACGCTGGACAGACTCCGTCTCCGACGGGGTAGAGGACTCCGAAACGGAGTAAGACAACTCGTCGTCCGATACGGAAGGAGAGCGCCGCGAGTGTCGGCGACGACGGCGAGGAGGCGAGTATGCCCGGCTCGCGCGACGTTTGCCACGCCCAAGTGGGGCTGGCTGGGGCATAATAGCCCCAATGCGAGCCAACTCGGCTGTCATAAACTCCGCCACCGACTCGCAACTCGCGGTCGCCACTGCAGTACGAACGCGCTCCTCAAGTTGAGGAGTCTCGGAACTCTGTAGGGTTGCGGTCGACGCGGCCAACCAGGAAATGGTGCGCACCAACGTGGTGATCATCATCTCTGAGGTTAGAGGCGTGGGCGGCAACACCAACTTGGGGTATACCGTCAGGAGGGTGGCCCCCAAGTTGGGGGACACCGGGGTGGAAGACTCCACGGCCACGCTGATCGGGATGTTCCCGTGAGATTGGAAAGGAACAGGAGGAAGCGGAGGGGCCCGCCGAGGTGGCGGTACCCGGGTGTAACTGCGACCCCGACTTGGGGCCCCCGAAGTGGGTTGAGTCACATGGTCATCATAGGACGGCACGGCCATAACTATGGGCTTGTCTGGGGGTGGCGCAGTGTGGCGATCCACCCCCGGGGCATACGGGTAGTCCCCGATGCCCAACCCCTCTCGTAGGACCACACGGCCGTCGTAAAGTTCACGAGCGACCCACACGAACTGGCGAAGTGCGCCATCGTCCTTGGGCCCACGAGTGGGGCGGCGCAACTTGTGCTCAATGCTCTCCCACTCGATGATCTTGTGGAGGCGGAGCATCTCCTCAAGTAGAGTGCGTTGTCCTGATGAGCACCCCTCAGCAACTAGCTGAGGGGTGAGCTGTTCCAAACCTTGGAGGAGCCGGAGGGGGAGATGCCAGAGCATCCCCCGCCGCTGAACACAGGACACCCAGGTCGACATGACCTCGAGGAGCCACTGGGTGGCCAAGATGGCCCACACCAGGTGATCAGGGGCAGCCGTCAACATGACGGAGCCGAAGTGGTCAAGCAACCGTGGCAACAACGCCGGGAACCCGTAGGGGACCTCAACTTGAGGCCACCACTCGGGCTTCTTCGGATAGTACTGCTCCTTACTGGCAGCAGACTGTTGAGGAAACTCAATTTGAGCCGAGGTCACCAAGTAGGGACCTCGCCGGAAGTCTTTCTCCATCCGCACATCAAAGTGATGAGTGTGCGGATCGGCCTCGTGGAGGTACGGTGGGCGAGTTGCCACAGCGTCCCACGTGAAGGTCGGCAAGTCGCCGGGACCCGGGATAGTTCCCCCGCGGTCCACCATGGCCTTGGCACGCTGAACGTCCTCAACCTCCTCATCGTCCAGGAAGGCAAACTGGTCCATCCTGAAGCCGGCAGGGAACCCGACCCTACGGGGATACTTCTCCCGTAGGCGGTCCCATACCCGGCCCATCGCTTCGCCAAGTCGGCCACAGCGAAGAACAGTCAGCCCCTCCTCATAGAGAGGCCAAGCGGGGTAAAACCACCGCCCCAAGGCCTCACGCGGGACAACTTGTCCCGCCTCCGGGGGAGACCCCGCCGTCAACCAAAAGCCGGGTGACGCGGGAGTCCCTTCCCCCGGAGCGATCGCGGAGCCCCCGCCGGAAGCCCCGGCGGGTGCTGTTCCGTAGGAGGTGTCCTCCATGCGCTCGTCAAGAGAGTCCGTCTCCACTCCCGGAGTCGCCATGGCTCTCCCCAAGTTGGGGAGAGACGCTCTGGCTATCGCAGCACGAGACCCGCCTCGAGTTGAGGGGGACTCGGATCGTGGGTATACGGGTGGCCTCCCCAGCGTGGGGCGGCCCAGTGGAAGGTGAAGGGGAGGTGGTGGTGATGGTGAAGTGTGAACTGAGGAGAGCAAGCTGCCGAGTGGGCAAGCTTGAGGACAGGGGCGGTCAACGTGACCGCCTCCACATCCGTGTTACGTACTCGATGGGGGACAGCAAGTCGCGCCCCCAACGCCGAGACGTGCGTTTACGCACCCCCTCACAGGGCCGACCGGGTCGGTCGGAACTGAGGAGAGGGGAGTGTGGCAGTATTGACCCCCAGGTAGGGGGGCAACACGTGCCATGCAAGGGGCGGCAGGCCACTAGCCTGATCCGTTCCTCCCCCTGCATTTGGGTCCATATTCCCTAAGTTTAGGATAGTTAGCTTAGTAGTAAATCCAACTTGGATTTGAGGGTTTTCTGCATTTATCGTCTTGAATTTTCGTGTAGCCCGGTGGGCAGGTGCTGGGGTGGGAGATTCTGAGTGGCGAGACTCTGAGTGGACCCTGGGGGGATAAGGGGAGGGACAGCGGGGCTTGGCCCTGCGTCCCCGTCCCGACGAAGAAACTGTTGGACCACACACCATCCTCTTGTTTGTCCGTGGGGGGTTTGCCCCACAACAGGGACAGAGTGCGTGCGACTTGCACTTCTTCCGGTTCCCCCGACACGGGAGGCAGCCCTAGCACACCGCCCCAACTTGGGTGCCGTGTGTGCTAGTGGTTTTTGCCACAGGTACCTGGCGTGGCTGCACACTCTGGCGGGGAGGCAGGCGCTCAGGACGCGCTGGGGGGTAATTCTGGGGGGGCGGAAGCACCCTCGCATACGCTGGCGGGCAAGAATACGGGTATCACTGGCAAGAAGGCTGTGAAGGCCAGGAAGGAGCCTGCGGGCGCGCAAGCAGGCCTCAAGGCCGTGCCAATGTCACCGCCCACTTCGCGCAGAGGGCGCACTGCAGCGACTTTGACAACATTGGAGGACTCGATTTTGGTTGCAGTTGCCGCCCCAGCGAGGCACGCTGTCGTCGAGACGACATGTGGCACTGACGCGGATGTGCCGACCGTATCTTCTGCTGGCTTGAAGGACGCTGAGAGAACGGCGGGCAGTGATGCTTCCGTTGCCAGAGGCGACACAGACGGCGGCGATCGTCAACGCACTCAAGGACAACGGCTTCCCGGTGCTCTTGCGGCCCCTGAGACTGCCCGTACCCTGCGCAGTGGAATGTCGCAGCAGCCAGGCGTGGGCAAGCATACGACATCCGGGGCTCGCTCCGCGCACTTTGACGCGAAGCTTCCAGACAGCGCCATGGAGCCCCGGTCGGGGAAGACTGGCAGTGCGTCCTCCGTTGCTGATCGACCTCAATCCCCGCGCTCCTCTCGGCCTGCAAAGAGGTCGGCGCCCACAAAGACGCAGACTGCACCGCCCAAGGGCACTGGACGGGGCTTGACATCTGCCTCCGCACCTGTCGGCGGTGAGGTCAGCACATCCGTCGCAGGGAGAACCCGTAAGCGGCAAAAGGACGCCGAGTGTGCTTCTGAGGGAGAGCCTTCCTCTCCAATGAAGACCCGCCGTACGAAGAAATAGCGCGAAGTGGCTCCTTGTTTGCTTTTCTTTTTAAGACGTTCTTAGTCCTCTTTCTTACGTGATTTTCTGAAGGTCGTCCTTTTGTTAACGTGTGCACGTCAAGACGGCCACCGTCGCTTCGGTGGTCAAGTAACACTTCCGAGGCAACAGGAACAGGTCGGGAGGCAACAGGTCGGGCGCTGTCGGACGGCAGAGATTGTTCTCTACGAGTATCGCGGTGACGTGAAGACTCACTGGTGAGAAAGTAGTGCCAATGCTCTGCTTCGTGCCAGTTCGGCGTAATACGTTGTGCCGAACCGGCTTCTTTAGAACGCTTTAGATCGACCAGTGTTGTGCCGAAAACACGTTAACAGCATAGTTCGGCACGAAATCAACACTCTACGCCACTTGGTATGGCACCGCCTCTCGCGCCTTGGTGTCGTGTCGGCAACACGTCACTCACGCTCCTGTGCAAGCAGTGTCCACCCTTGTCACCCGGCGCACCTCGAGCCGATCAGCGCTTGTCGTGATTCTCCTCCTCTTTCGACGACACACTTCCAACGACTTTGGCGAGTTTTGGATGTCACCAGGATGAGCTCGTCGGGACCCAGCTCATCGGGGCACTCTACGCCTGCTGTAGAAGAGCAAGCTGCAGCACCCGCTGCTCGACCCGCGCGCTTTCAGTGCTTGCCGTCGAACTTCTTTCCTCCTTCCGAAAACCCTGACGTCACGGCAGACCGATGGAGAAAAGTGCGCCTGTTCTTCTCGGCCATGCTGGCAGAGCCAGCCCTCAACGTCTTCGGCGGCTGTGACCTCGTGGATGTGCAGCTTCTAGGACATGCGTTGGCCAAGGGTGTTCCAAGTTCAGAGTGGCTGGGCCTGGCGCAGTGTGTCCGCAATGTCGTCTTTGTTTGGCACTTTCTTCTGCTGGTCAAGAGGCGCATGGACGAAGATCCGCTGTTGGCGCACGCCGTTGGAGAGCTCATCCTATTTGCTGCTTCCAGGGGCCCTGCTGCGACGGACCTGTGGGAGACCAAGGCGTCAGAAGCCGCAAAGGAGTATCGCGCCATGTGGCAGGACACATCGGCGGAGCAGTATCAAGAGTGGGCAGCGGCCCAAGGCGTGGAGCCAGCTGTGATCCATATTGTTGGCCACGCAGCAGTCCAAGCTCGCATTCTGGAGCAAGCCGAGGAAGAGCGGACGGGTCAAGCGTGGCCAGGCCGGAAGCTGGTAAGACCTTACCCTGAGGATGTGACAGCAGTGCGAGACCGACGGAGAGCAGCACGGCGACGCCGCCGGACACCTCGGCCCGTACAGCGTCGCCGCCGTCCTCGCCCGAACAACGGGCTGCTTACCCGACAGCGGTGCACCTGGGACGCTGATAACTGCCGGCACGGGTACCCCAAGTCGCTCATTCGCGGACCGGGGGTGTTAACGTTTACGTGTGGATGTGGCTAGATCATCGGGTTCGAGCTGCTAAGGGAGACGGAGAGTCCGGCCCTCCTGGTCGCAGCGCTTGCTCAGCGCTTTGTGCGGATGCCGCGAGTGGTGTACTGCGACACTGCCTGCCAAACACAGCGGAACGCGCTTCGCCGCGTACCCTGGCTCCTGACTGAAGAGGAGGTTTCTTTCTTGATCGACCGCTTCCATCAATGCGGGCACGTGTGCTCACCTGTTTTTGAGGCCGAAGAGTATCCCGAGATTTTGCGGGGACATGACACGTCAAGCGCCGAGCGGCAACACTCCATCAAGAAGAAGTCCAAGTCATCCCTGACCTACATGTCTCAGCACCGTTTCATCGTGCGCTCAAGATACATGGCGGCGTACAACAACATTCGCGTGTCACAGAAGCGGGAAGCCATGGCCAAAAGCGTTGTTGCCCGCGCGGCCAACCAAGCGCTCGTGCCGCTGGAGATCCAGCACCAGACGGTAGAGTCATACTACCACAAGGCCATGGTGGACCGCTGCGAGGTGACGGGCTGCAATTGCCGGGAAGGCATCCCTGCAGGTCAATCGCTTGGCTTCGAGAAGAAGCTTTGACTGGGTAGCGCGTAGGTGAGGCCGATGATAGTGGCCAGAGCTCAGGACCATTTAATCTTGGCGTGTGCCGCTACCGCAGAGTACATACTGTTGCAGCACTACGGCAGCACTCGCTGAAGGGCGACCGGTGCGTCTGCCGGCCGCCAGCGCTTCAGACGGGCGTCAGAGCGATGACCAGGATGAGTTACACAGCAACTACAGGGCATGTCATGCCGCTGACTGTGACTTACCACACGAGATATTCATTTCTTATCCCTGAGAACTCGCGTTTGCCAATCACGTGAGACGTGACCGCCGTATCGGCTCATCGAAGCGCATGGTTCCCCACGAGATTGGCATGAAGTATTCTCAGATTGTACTTCTTAAAAGAACTCTCGCAGCTTGAGCACGCGGTGGCACTGCCGACGGCACGAATACCGACCTCCTCCTCGGCATCATCGAGTGTGCTCAGCTACCAGGCAGTCTCTGCCTCTGCCATCGCTGCGAGAGCGAAACTTCATTTTAGACCGGTGACTGTCGGCGGCGCGGACGACTGCGAATACCGCTCCGCCGCCTTTCCGCTTGGCTCCTTGAATAACGCACTCACAGCGAGCCAAGCGTGAACCAACACTCCAGCGCTGGACAGAAGCCGGCGGTGGAAGAGCCCCGCCGTTGCCGTTGGCCCAAGCACTACCACCGCTACCACACGCGTCCAGCAGCCACGTCCACCGGGCAGTGACTTTACCACAAGCGTGTCTGCCGAGCACCCCTGCTGTGTGGGCAACGTCGGTGGCGTTCTGAATCGCGGCTGTTGGGACTGAGCGGGAGCAGGCCCAACTACGTGGGCTTGCCCCGGCATTCCCAGGGGCACGTGGCAGTGGGCCCACAGTGGACCGCTGCTGACACGTGCAGCAGGATGCGGAGCGGACGTGGACGGCCGGCAGGCTGTGTGCCGCCGGCTGGGACGGTGCCCCCCTGTACGGGAGGGACTGTACCCACTGTTTGTGGGTATGACGTACGGGCGAATTGGAGCCGGGCGACCGGCGGCTAGTGCACACCGCACACGTCACCGAGGGGAGGGTGAGGGTGCGGGGGGTGCGCGGGAGTGCTGCCCACTGGCAGGCGTTCCCGCTAGGAGAGGACGGCTGCACGGGCAATACGCCCGAGCGGCAAGGCCGTCGGCAAACAGGCCGAGGCGGCAAGGCGACCGGCGGCTGGCCCGGGGGCAGGACCGCCGGGCAGCACGCCCAGGGAGGCGCAAGGCCCATTGCGTGCTGGGCGGGCGCCTCCGAGAGGGTAGATAAGGACGGGCCTCGTGGGCTAGCCACGGGCGTCCCAGCAAAACGAGGAACTTTGCTTGTGGACGACCGGTCTGTGTGCACCGGTGTCGGGGCGGGTGCGGGCGAGCGCGACGGCACGCCCGCATGTGGTCAGGGACCCTCTTCTCCCTTTGTCTACAACAGCGGCCAACGCAAAGGAGCTGTGGAAAGGACACCTTCCGATGCCGCTGTTTGCAGCCGCCACGCCCTTCCAGTGGACGGGGTTGGGTATGCGCGGCGGAATCTAGGTCGCAAGTTGCTTTCTTGCGCATCCGACGACAAGCACCGAAGCGGGGCGACTTTGCGTTGACGACTTTGGGCTTCTGGTTGGGACGGGAGAGACGGACAGTAGAGGAGGGACGATAGGATTCACAAGGAGAGACTTTTGTAGCACTGTGCGCCGTCTGGCGCACCAAGGCGCGAATCGACTCCAACGCTCACTCCCTCAAGCACACAAAGCACCCCGCACAAACTCTAAACGACTCTCAAAGCGCAGGGTGCTTGTAAGCGTCCCCATTTTTCACAAGGATCTCCTCACCTGCGGCAATGGTCTGCGTCACATACACGTACGACAAGCCGGGCACGACGAGCTGCGACGACGCCGACACAGGGTCGTGAGTCTGGTAGAAGCGAGCGTTGCTCAGGTAGTGAGGGCGGTGGTCATTAACATGTCCCGCAGCACAGAAGGAGGCGGGGACAACCCAACATGAGCGACTGCTAGGTGACCGCGTCGCAAACGACGTCTTTGTCGCGAGCTCCGTTGCAACGAAGTAGTGGTCAAAACGCGCCCGCCGCTGCGACCAGAAGCAGCGATCCATCCGGAGCTCCAACGACGTCTTCTGCCACACAGTTGCAGTACAGCGCAGCGCCCGAGGGAGACTGCTGGGCCCATAAATGACGCTGTCGGCGCTAGGGGAGCTCGCAGCCGCGTCGAGGTCCTTGTACATGAGCTGTCCGAAGAAAGGCAGGATACGCTCCCCCTCAAGCAGAGGCCGCGCCGCAAACACCCCGCGACCATGAACAGTGGACGGCGCTATAAACATGCCGCATGCGGCAGCGTCCGCCGCCAGCAAGTCGTCCTTGTTAGCAACGTGCAGGAGGACTTCCAGCTCTGCCTGGGTCCAGTGGTGGACAGGAACACAGTCCAGCGGCCATCCACCGCTCGCCGCGACCATCTTCGGCAGCGTCATGAGCTCTGCGACAACCGGGGCAGAAAGGCAAGTGTATGCCGGAAGCCTCCGCGGGGGAGCCCACCCGAGGCCCGCCCGCGCTGGGCGGAACATGCTTGAGCGTCAGAGAATGGGGAAGGGGAACAGGGGAGAAGCGCTTACAACAGGTTGGAGTAGTGAGACGGGAGGGGGGAGCCAGGCAGTGGTGAAGAAGTGTGATGTGAAGCGGGCGTGCAGAAGGTCGCCGTGGAGCGGGTGTGCAGAAAGTCGGGGGTCGCGGAAAGATCGAGAGGAGCGCGGCGTGACAACAATCGGGTGGAAGCCAAACTCCTGACCACAATTGATGGATGCTGTTACCTGGGTCATATGCTGTTCTGTCTCCCTGCCCCTTCTGCGTCGCTCTCCACGCCCTTCAGGGCACAGGCTGACTGCCGCGAATTTAGCATTTGTATGGCGTCCTCACAACGTCGCACTGTTCTCCCCACCCCTTTCTGTCGTGTGTCACCTGCCACCCCTGTGCATCTGGAGGCTCCAAGTGTGATGCTTTGTCAAAACCGAATGCTGCAGGAAGTGCCCGTGGTGACGGCGGAGGCAGTGGCGGCGACAGAGGCGGTGGTAGTGGCGGAGGCGGCGGCGGAGGTGGTGGCGGCCACGGCAGCCGTCCCAGCGTGCTGCACTGCACACACGCCCCAGTGCCGCTGGCGCCTCCGCCGCCCTCTGGATGCCGACGGCTTCCCTGGACAGCCTTAAATGCCCTGAGCTTGGCAAGAGGGGTCCACACCAATTCGGCGCCTAAAGAGGCACAGTCCCGCGGGTCCGCCTGACGCAGCAGTGGGTTGGGCGCCCGCATGGAAGAGCAGAATTGCTGCCTTGGGCATGCAGGCGCGGGGAGAAGGGGCGCGATGAGGGGGGGGCGGAATGCCATAGATCCATTCTCCTCTGTTGTGGCGCACGCAGGCCAATCTCGCGCCAGTATGCGTCTGTTGGGCTGAGGGGGGCGCGCCGGTCGCTGGCCCTACTGTGGAACGGACGGCACTATTTACAGCACTATGGCAGTAACCTTCGGATGGTGGCTGCGTTGCTGAGACGAGCTCGTGTGCATCAGATGCATTCATATCTGACAAATTGAGGCACTCAGACATAGCCTACGTGTCGGAACGGTACGGCCGCCTGTCGATCCGTAAACGCGGTGGCGTGTCCGGCGAGGCTAGGTTCATGGGTGGCAGCTGAAATGACGCTCCTGAAACGAGCTGCAAAGCCGGGCCACGCACAGAAATCCAGCACCGACCCTGTCTGTCATTCGCCACGGTCCTTGAGCGTTGTTCGACGCAACGTACCAGATCGCTCGAAGCTGCGTGCACTCTGCCGCTAGTCCCTTGCTGTTCACTTGCTCAGCATCCATTTTTTGGCGAACTCGCCTGTGCTGTGGCGCACCTGCGCGTGCTCGGGGAGGTCGCATGTCGCCTCCACCGAAGCCCGTCCGGAGCTCGTGACGGTCTTCTCGTGAAGATTAGGCAGCTCATCATGACCTGCCGAATCGTCAAGGGGGCTCATGATGAGCGCGTATCGCACTCAGGAGGTCGTTGCCGAAAAAAGCATTGTGCCTTGCAGGCCACTCATCCTCCCGGAGAGTTCTTCTGGTCAACAGTCGCTGCATACAGCGCCCGGGGCGGGTGGCAGAGTCTGACGGAGCCGAGGCGCCGCACAATTCCTTCACGCCGCAAGAAAGGCGACCTACCTCTCGAGTGCCCGGAGCCCGCTCACGAGCTTCCCCCCAACGACCGCCTTAGCCACTCCTCTCCAACGGGTCTCGACAGGTTCGACGACCGCCACTGCCGCCGCCGCCGCCGGGATACCTGCCGTATGGACCCAGAACACGGGCGCACCGCCACCCGTTGTGACCACCTCGGCGGCCTCGTAGCTGCGCCCATCGGTACCCACTTTCCCAACTTCTTCTTCGTATGTAGCCTCTTTTCAGTCCTCCAGCGCAGCAGCTCCCACAGGCATTCTCCCCGCAGCGCGGCGTGGCCCGCGAGCCGGCGGACGCCTACTGCGGGCGCGCCGCCATGCCGCTCAGTTCCTTGCCATCTCTGTGCGTACCCACCTGGATGGCGTGCCGCTTCTGTTGGACAACTCTGGAGGACGGAGGGGAAGATGCAGGAGCCACAGGGCTGTCACTGGTCTCCCCAGACGAGTGCGCCTGCCGCAGGGAGAAGTGCTCGGGAGGGTGCCGCCCGGCACACCCCGCATCTGTCCTCTGTGCCGTGTCGGCATGAAGTGCTTCACGCCGAATTGGTGCGATCGCGTGGATAGACAATCCCGGTTGTTCACACTTCGGCACTGTATGTTCGTGCCGATTCGAACAGAACTTTGCAGGTTCTCGCGCTGCCATCCTAGGATGGAGTGGCCCACTCCGGTGAAGACCGGAGTGTCGCACGCACCTCCGTCACAACCAGCTGCTCCGTACACATACTGCCGGAAATCACATGTGCCTTAACTCTTTACACGCCGGACGAGCGCAATGAGAGCAACAGTGTGACTCGTACGCCCCACACTGTGCGCTGAAGCCGGATGGCTGTGATAAACGTCGACGTCCAAGCGCTGCGAGGTCTCAGAAGAAGATTGATGGACAGAAGACAAGAAGGTCAGACTGCGCAGCCTTTCTAAAATCATGTAGCGTATTAACCAGAGGCACAAGAGATGCGCTCGCAACGAGAAACGTATAAAAATTATATCGCGCTCGCCACAGACCAACACGCCATGGCATGAAGGAAGATGAGCTAAGCCCTTCATACGACCAATCTCATCAGACCAACACACGGCGACACACAAGCACGGCCGAAGCCGTTGTGGCCACCAGCGCCGCAAGAGCTCTTCAACTACTGCTGAAAACCATGAGCGGGAGCTTCATCGTCATCAGGACGCGTCTGCGCATCGCCTGCGGCTTCGACAGCTGCCAGAGCATCACAGGCTGGCATGTTCAGTCCGCTGTCACCGCCACCGCCGCTGGCGTCCGCGTCCGTGCCTCCGCTCTCGGGCACGTCCATGGCCATCGGAGCCCCAACAATCTGCTCCGTGTCGGACTCCTCCTCCAATGACACCCCTCGGCTAAGAGTCACCTGCATACGCAGTGCAAGCCGAGATACTCTCTGGACCCGCACTCGACTGGCCTTGAACGCGCGTACCACTCTTGAACGCCGGTCGCGCGCCCGAACACAGACGAGTACAAAACCCTCACGCAGAGTGCCCCTACGGCTCGCCATCATCGGGGTCTCCACTCGAGGGATGTACCCCGCTTTGAAGCCTCTGTTGCGGCGCCTCGCGCGGACGCATTCCCCCGGAAGGAAACGCCCGCTCCACCACTCATGCGTGACCGACATTGCACAGGGAGTTTTTCCAGGGGGAGGGGTACGGGAAGGATGTCGCCCAAGTGGGGCGGAGCACGAAGGAAGTGAGCGCGTCCAAGCGACAGGGAGGAGGTCGTCACCAAGGGGTGGGAGATGAAAGAGGGGAACGGGGCCCAGCCTTGGAAGGAGCGGGCGACCAAGTAGCGCGGGAGCACGTGACCGACCCCGAAAGAGGCGGGAGTCCCAGTGGAGGGGGAGCGCGCGACCAAGCGGAGGGGGGCCGGGCGACAAGGGGCTCGCACGATGGACGAGCGAGGGTTGCAGAGAGCAACGAAGCGCGTGGCCACATGCAGGTCCGTGGCGTCCTGAAACCCCAGTGAAGTGCTAGAGTCGGGAAAGAGCGAGGACCACTGCGTGCCCATGTCTCGAACTCCCCCCTTCGGAAGTGGCGGGGGTGGCGTGGGAAGTACGGGAGGTAGTCGCAGAGGCTCCGCTGTATGGGTTGCCGCCCGCAGTAGTGGCCACCCCAGGTGCGGCAGCTGCACACCTCCCGTACCCCCTTGTATCTCTACGTGGTCGCGCGGCCGGATTACCGCCAAGGGTTGCGACGTATGGAGGGCGGATGCGACCCCTATGGCGGGATGCCTGTCCAACTCCCGGCCGCTGCGGCTGCCCGCCTTTTTATGCCCCTCTGCGCGGGCCGCATTGCTGGGCAGCGGCAACGGCCTAGGCGCCGGCTAACCACAGCTTATTTCGGGACCCCTCGGCCGGTTTGGCATCTACGTCCTCGACAATTTCGGCACGATACGATTCCTGCCGATGTACTTTCTACCCCACAGCGGAAGTCGATTTGCTGACACTTCGGCATAATACGATTGTGCCGATTCAAGCACTAGTGTTCCACGTCAAGGATGCGACCTCACTCAAGTCACAAAGCACAGCCGGCGCCCACTCACGCGACTTCCAGGACACTTCTGCGCTGAACGCCCAAGAGAACGAGCTTTTAAAAGGGGTACACACGAGCGGATGTCGATGAAGTGTGCGTGAACGAGTACAACCGTAATTGCCCTCTCAGCTGCTACGAGCACGCCGAAGCACTCTCTTTCTCCACATGGGAAACCGCGTGACCCCCCCCCCCACACCCGGCGACATGAAGCGCTCGTGCCGGGAGAAGGGCGGGCATGCGAACCGGTGCAGTGTCGTGGGACCGCGCAACGCCGTGGTTTGCATGTCCTTCAAGAAAAGTAGAGGGAGGACGGCGACCAGTCTGGGTAGCGCCGGTGCCGCCGAACAGGGGAGGCAGGACACCAAGAAGACACGAAAGTCAAGAACTGGCCGCCAGCGCGGCGCCCATTGCAGTCAGTCCGGCATCCTCTGACCAGGAAGCGTCCAATGTTAGTGAGTCGCGGCAGGGCTCGGACGCCTGCGGCGACGGCGCCGCCGCCGGGCTCCCAAACGGCGGCGGAAGGCGATAGGGTCAAACGGCGGATGCGGTACGCCTCCTTACACCGGCCCCAGGGGACGGTCAGGTACGCCTTTTCCCGCACCGTGAGCGCGCCACAAGATAGGCACGCCACTACCACCGCCGCCGCCGCCCGCGCGTCCTGCGCAGCTTCTACAGCGTCTTCAGCGGGGTGACGAGCGATGAAGTACAGTCGCTGCACCCGTGTGCTCCGCCCAGCTCCGGCGGTATGTGCGCGCGTCACACATGGGGCACGCCACGGAACGTCGCCGACGCCGCTTGTAGTCTCGCGCGCCACAACTGCCGCCTCTGCCGACGCTGCCACCGCCACCGCCACAACCGCAGCTTTCGCTGCCGCCACCGCCGGCCGGCCGCCGCCACCGCCGGCGCTGTCTCTGCGGCCGCCTCCTTGGACTGCCCCGGTGCGGCAGCCAGCACCACCGCGGCCCCTGCGGGCTCCCGGGCGGCGGTGGCTCCGAGAACCCGCGCGCGGTACGTTAGGGGGCCTGTGGTCCTCGTCCCGTACCATAAGCAGCACGCACTCGTATGTGCGGCCAGTCCGTCTCAACAACACGCTCTTGTATTCACTACCAGAAGAAGCGCAGTAAAAGGAGAGGACTCACTCTCACCCGCCGAGCAGCTGCTTGCTGAGAATTTGAGCAGCAATGCGGCGCCGGTAGTACTTGCCCCTCAAGGGCGATAAGTCGAGGACAGACATGTCCCTGGCAAACAGCTTCATACACATACACACAAAGACGCCGCAGTCGTCGCCGTTCGGCTGCTGAATGCAGGTCCGCTCCTCCACTACGATCGTCTGGGCAGGGAGACCCTTCGTGCTCGCCTCGTCGGCGACCCACTTGGCAACGTTGTTTCCGACGGCGAGGCTGCTCCCAAGCGAGTCATACACTCCCACTACACCTTTGCTCCATTCCACCACGCACAACACCCAGTGGTTGTTACCCACGTTGACAGGTATGAACACAGCCTCGCAGTCTAGCACGTTCTGGTTCGAAGTCCACCGCCGTACCGCAGCGTACTGGTACCTCCCATGCTGGTTCATCAACGAGTAGAAGTACGAGTTAAAAAAGTAGAACCGCCCTGGAGCGCCAGCACCCCCAGTCTCCGCACCAGGTCCACAACGATGATAACGTAGCAGCTCCACAAATGCGTTCATCACCTGGTCTGTCAGCCACCCCCCCGGCAGGATACGTCGAAAGTCGCCACGCTTCAGAGGGACGCGACCAACTCTCAATATAAAGTCGTCCTCTCCAGCTGCTGAGGCACCGCGCGACCTCGGGCGAAGGTTCCTGCGTCTTGCTTGCACAGAAGACCAGCGACGACAGCACTCGTGGCTTCGACCGCTTGAGCGTCAGTGCGGAGTGAAACTCCGCGGGGTCCACGAAAACGCAGGAGGCGCTGGCGCGGCTCCGTCCGCGACCGCTCTCAATCATGCTGAGGGGAACGCTCCACTCATCGGCAGTCAGCGGCCCAGCTGCCTTCGCCGCCTGCCTTTCCGCTCTTGTGGAGCAGAGAGCAAAAACTGCAGGGGATCCTCTTCATCGCCAGTATCTGGGTTTGGCGGAGGCGTGCCGGCCGGGCTTGGTGTGCTCAAGAAGAGCGGGGGTGTACCTGCTTCAGCGCCGAGGACGCCGACAAGGGGTGCAATAACAGCTTGGGCTCCAACGTCGGCGTCCGGCGCCTCGACGACGTCGGCGTGCGCAGTGTCCAACAAGCGCCACTCCTGCATGACGCCAAAATCGTCAGCGTCCATTGGCTCCTCGTCGAGCTTTGGTCTCCACCAGAGTCCGCGGCATCGTCGTCCCCGATGTTGTTCCAGCTTCCTCGGCGGCGTCACTCGCCACGCTGCCCGAGTTTGCCTCTCACTCTCGTGTGCCAATTCCGCCGCATCGCGGATGACGAAGAACGTGGAGAAGAGATGAGAGGCCCGCCCAAAGTAAAGCGGTTTCCGAATCCTCTCGGGTCCGACCACCCTCTTCCTCACC
>CM020619.1:6071126-6146486 GCA_009829735.1 Pyropia yezoensis
TCGCCATCATCGGGGTCTCCACTCGAGGGATGTACCCCGCTTTGAAGCCTCTGTTGCGGGCGCCTCGCGCGGACGCATTCCCCCGGAAGGAAACGCCCGCTCCACCACTCATGCGTGACCGACATTGCACAGGGAGTTTTTCCAGGGGGAGGGGTACGGGAAGGATGTCGCCCAAGTGGGGCGGAGCACGAAGGAAGTGAGCGCGTCCAAGCGACAGGGAGGAGGTCGTCACCAAGGGTGGGAGATGAAAGAGGGGAACGGGGCCCAGCCTTGGAAGGAGCGGGCGACCAAGTAGCGCGGGAGCACGTGACCGACCCCGAAAGAGGCGGGAGTCCCAGTGGAGGGGGAGCGCGCGACCAAGCGGAGGGGGGCCGGGCGACAAGGGGCTCGCACGATGGACGAGCGAGGGTTGCAGAGAGCAACGAAGCGCGTGGCCACATGCAGGTCCGTGGCGTCCTGAAACCCCAGTGAAGTGCTAGAGTCGGGAAAAGAGCGAGGACCACTGCGTGCCCATGTCTCGAACTCCCCCCTTCGGAAGTGGCGGGGGTGGCGTGGGAAGTACGGGAGGTAGTCGCAGAGGCTCCGCTGTATGGGTTGCCGCCCGCAGTAGTGGCCACCCCAGGTGCGGCAGCTGCACACCTCCCGTACCCCCTTGTATCTCTACGTGGTCGCGCGGCCGGATTACCGCCAAGGGTTGCGACGTATGGAGGGCGGATGCGACCCCTATGGCGGGATGCCTGTCCAACTCCCGGCCGCTGCGGCTGCCCGCCTTTTTATGCCCCTCTGCGCGGGCCGCATTGCTGGGCAGCGGCAACGGCCTAGGCGCCGGCTAACCACAGCTTATTTCGGGACCCCTCGGCCGGTTTGGCATCTACGTCCTCGACAATTTCGGCACGATACGATTCCTGCCGATGTACTTTCTACCCCACAGCGGAAGTCGATTTGCTGACACTTCGGCATAATACGATTGTGCCGATTCAAGCACTAGTGTTCCACGTCAAGGATGCGACCTCACTCAAGTCACAAAGCACAGCCGGCGCCCACTCACGCGACTTCCAGGACACTTCTGCGCTGAACGCCCAAGAGAACGAGCTTTTAAAAGGGGTACACACGAGCGGATGTCGATGAAGTGTGCGTGAACGAGTACAACCGTAATTGCCCTCTCAGCTGCTACGAGCACGCCGAAGCACTCTCTTTCTCCACATGGGAAACCGCGTGACCCCCCCCCCCACACCCGGCGACATGAAGCGCTCGTGCCGGAGAAGGGCGGGCATGCGAACCGGTGCAGTGTCGTGGGACCGCGCAACGCCGTGGTTTGCATGTCCTTCAAGAAAAGTAGAGGGAGGACGGCGACCAGTCTGGGTAGCGCCGGTGCCGCCGAACAGGGGAGGCAGGACACCAAGAAGACACGAAAGTCAAGAACTGGCCGCCAGCGCGGCGCCCATTGCAGTCAGTCCGGCATCCTCTGACCAGGAAGCGTCCAATGTTAGTGAGTCGCGGCAGGGCTCGGACGCCTGCGGCGACGGCGCCGCCGCCGGGCTCCCAAACGGCGGCGGAAGGCGATAGGGTCAAACGGCGGATGCGGTACGCCTCCTTACACCGGCCCCAGGGGACGGTCAGGTACGCCTTTTCCCGCACCGTGAGCGCGCCACAAGATAGGCACGCCACTACCACCGCCGCCGCCGCCCGCGCGTCCTGCGCAGCTTCTACAGCGTCTTCAGCGGGGGTGACGAGCGATGAAGTACAGTCGCTGCACCCGTGTGCTCCGCCCAGCTCCGGCGGTATGTGCGCGCGTCACACATGGGGCACGCCACGGAACGTCGCCGACGCCGCTTGTAGTCTCGCGCGCCACAACTGCCGCCTCTGCCGACGCTGCCACCGCCACCGCCACAACCGCAGCTTTCGCTGCCGCCACCGCCGGCCGGCCGCCGCCACCGCCGGCGCTGTCTCTGCGGCCGCCTCCTTGGACTGCCCCGGTGCGGCAGCCAGCACCACCGCGGCCCCTGCGGGCTCCCGGGCGGCGGTGGCTCCGAGAACCCGCGCGCGGTACGTTAGGGGGCCTGTGGTCCTCGTCCCGTACCATAAGCAGCACGCACTCGTATGTGCGGCCAGTCCGTCTCAACAACACGCTCTTGTATTCACTACCAGAAGAAGCGCAGTAAAAGGAGAGGACTCACTCTCACCCGCCGAGCAGCTGCTTGCTGAGAATTTGAGCAGCAATGCGGCGCCGGTAGTACTTGCCCCTCAAGGGCGATAAGTCGAGGACAGACATGTCCCTGGCAAACAGCTTCATACACATACACACAAAGACGCCGCAGTCGTCGCCGTTCGGCTGCTGAATGCAGGTCCGCTCCTCCACTACGATCGTCTGGGCAGGGAGACCCTTCGTGCTCGCCTCGTCGGCGACCCACTTGGCAACGTTGTTTCCGACGGCGAGGCTGCTCCCAAGCGAGTCATACACTCCCACTACACCTTTGCTCCATTCCACCACGCACAACACCCAGTGGTTGTTACCCACGTTGACAGGTATGAACACAGCCTCGCAGTCTAGCACGTTCTGGTTCGAAGTCCACCGCCGTACCGCAGCGTACTGGTACCTCCCATGCTGGTTCATCAACGAGTAGAAGTACGAGTTAAAAAAGTAGAACCGCCCTGGAGCGCCAGCACCCCCAGTCTCCGCACCAGGTCCACAACGATGATAACGTAGCAGCTCCACAAATGCGTTCATCACCTGGTCTGTCAGCCACCCCCCCGGCAGGATACGTCGAAAGTCGCCACGCTTCAGAGGGACGCGACCAACTCTCAATATAAAGTCGTCCTCTCCAGCTGCTGAGGCACCGCGCGACCTCGGGCGAAGGTTCCTGCGTCTTGCTTGCACAGAAGACCCAGCGACGACAGCACTCGTGGCTTCGACCGCCTTGAGCGTCAGTGCGGAGTGAAACTCCGCGGGGTCCACGAAAACGCAGGAGGCGCTTGGCGCGGCTCCGTCCGCGACGCTCTCAATCATGCTGAGGGGAACGCTCCACTCATCGGCAGTCAGCGGCCCAGCTGCCTTCGCCGCCTGCCTTTCCGCCTCTTGTGGAGCAGAGAGCAAAAACTGCAGGGGATCCTCTTCATCGCCAGTATCTGGGTTTGGCGGAGGCGTGCCGGCCGGGCTTGGTGTGCTCAAGAAGAGCGGGGGTGTACCTGCTTCAGCGCCGAGGACGCCGACAAGGGGTGCAATAACAGCTTGGGCTCCAACGTCGGCGTCCGGCGCCTCGACGACGTCGGCGTGCGCAGTGTCCAACAAGCGCCACTCCTGCATGACGCCAAAATCGTCAGCGTCCATTGGCTCCTCGTCGGAGCTTTGGTCTCCACCAGAGTCCGCGGCATCGTCGTCCCCCGATGTTGTTCCAGCTTCCTCGGCGGCGTCACTCGCCACGCTGCCCGAGTTTGCCTCTCCACTCTCGTGTGCCAATTCCGCCGCATCGCGGATGACGAAGAACGTGGAGAAGAGATGAGAGGCCGCCCAAAGTAAAGCGGTTTCCGAATCCTCTCGGGTCCGACCACCCTCTTCCTCACCGTTGGGCAATGGGGGAGGCAGTGGCGGCCCGTTCTCGGTCGCGGCAGCAAACGTGTGGTACTGCTCCCGCTCTCGCGCCGACAGTGGCGTAGCGCCGCTGACTGCAGCCCGCACTCGACGTCGGATGACGGCCCGGACTAGGGCGTTCCGCACGGCGCAAGCCAGGGTAATGGGCATGGGGGCACGCGGGCAATTTTGCCCTGGCCGACGCATAGCCACAATGTGATCGGCTAGCACCGACAACACCTGCCCGTCGCATAGCACGCAAGAGAACGACCCGCCCCCCGCCCCATCTTCACCGCAGCGCGTGCAGGTTAAAGTCAAGTCAGGGACAATCAGCGTGTCAGAGTACTCGCCGCACGCCCCTGACAGACCTTGTCGCGCTGGACCAAACTCACCTTCCTCGTACGCCGCAGAATTGCGCAGAGTGCTGGTCCACAACTCGGCCGCTGCAGACATTGTGGTCCGCCCGATGACGCACGTTTCCAGGATAGCGTCCAGAAACACTCGGGTGTACACCGTCCGGGGCTCGTACACAAACAAGGCGTCCTCCGCGCCATCGTAGCCAACAGGGTGGCCGTCACCGCAGATCCAGTCTGCCACAGTGATGAGCATTCTGCCGCGCACTGTGTACAGTTCCGCCTGCCGCTGCGACAATGCCGCCTGACCTCGCGCGGCGTTACAGGAGAAGCATATCTCCTCGACGAAGACGCCTTCCAGCATTCGTGGAAAAATTTCAGCCTCACGCTGGAGGTCACACTCCGTGTGGTACGTCGTGCACATAGCCACTTCTCCGCGGCAGGGAAGCATGTTCCGGGCTCTCCGGCGCGGCTTGAGTGCTCGGTTCGCCATCATCGCCGCGTCTGCCGCGGCTACTTCTGCCTCTTGCTCTGCGGCCGCATTCTCCCCTTCGCTCTCTTCGCTTGACTGTTCGTCGCTTCCACCACCAAGACTGGACGCAGCATGGCTGGCTTCCCCGCTGCCAGAGCCTTCTTCCTCGCGTCGAAGCCTGTTGATTGTCTTGGCGTGAATGCACGACCACGCGTGAGCCGCGCAAGACAGCTGGAAGCAAAATGCCAGCCTCTGCCGCTTCCCTCTGGGCTTGGCGACGACTGGAGCCCATGCGCCCTCGTACCGCACAGCGTAGACAGGAAGGTCTGACTTGCGGCCGTAGTTCCCAACCTTGTAGGCACGAGGGTCGTCGTCGTCCTCATCGTCCGCCCAATCGTCGTCGTCGTCGGGGACCGCACGTCCGCTCAAGCTTGGGTATAGTTGAAACAAGGCCTCCAGACTGCCAACGGCGGTGTCAGAAGAAACGTCACAGTACGCCTGCCGGAGAGCCGCCGCGTGTCGACAGGAGCTTTCCTCACCCATGGCAAGAAGCAGCTCTGGATGCTCCACCTCAACCCCAGGCGCAGGTGCTCCGCGTCCAAGGACCCCACCGCACGAGCACAGCACGATAACGTGCCCATTGACGAGCGATCCCCACGTAACAATGTACTCACCAGCCTCAATAGTGACGAAGGCCCCACCGCAGCTGACACCTGCCCCTTGGATTCTGCTTTCCAACACGTTCCCAGCAATGCGAGCGTCTACTTCCAACAGTACGCGAAGCTCAAAGGCAAACCACTCCTTGAGCTCTTCCGGAGTGAATGGCGACCGCCGAGGTCGCTGAATGCGACGGAGGCGCCTCCGGCGCGGCGGCGCGTCCGGTCCGTCGCCGACTGCGTTCCCATCGTCAGACCCGCCCGCGCCACCTGGATCTTCTCCACCAGCTACTCCTTGACCTCCTAGGCCTCCAACGTCGTCTTCGCCACTCTCTGCTCCAAGTGTCCCGTCATCGTCGCCCGCATCGGATCCCCCGCCCGCGCCGTCGTCTCCACCGTCCTCTCCTTCCTGGCCGTCTGTTTCAGGCGCCCCAACGACGCCGACCCCAGCTCCGTCCACACCGCCGGCGTTGGCGTGGTCTTGGGAGTCTCCTCCTAAACCTCCTCCAGGCGCAGCCCCGCCCTGTTCATCGGCTTCATCGCCAGCGGCTCCGTTTGCACCATCCTCGGCTACTGGGTCAATTGCACCATCTGCCGCCTCGTCGAGCGCAGGACCAGCGGCTTCGTGTGCCGCATCACCGCACGCAGGTCCAGCACCTCCTTCTGCTCCATCACCACGCTCACCGCCTTCCCCACCTCCTCCACCCAAATGATCAGCTCCGTCCTCGGACGCGTCGGAAAATGACTGATTCACGTCAGCGTCCACAGAAGTGTCCGACCGCCCGGCTGCCGAAACGAAGATGTCGTCCGGGTCCTCAGAGATAACGGGCGCGTCGTGAAGGAAAGAAGAGCGAGAAGGCCGCCCTCTCCGCGGTTCATCAGCCATGCGAAATGTGCGGGGTCGACGCGCGCCCCACGCAGCACAGTACAGGGGCTTCGTCGCACAAGCCGTGGAAAAGACCGTCGTCAGGCACGGCGCTCCCGTGCTTGCAGGTGGCCCACGCGGCAAGCTGAAGATGACGAGATGACTGGACAAAGCCGGCGTCACGGCGCACGCCAAACGATCTCTGCGCCAAACGCAAAGGGCGCACCAGGAGTGCACGCGTGGAGACGGTCGTTACCACACCGCGGCAATCCACGCACCGCGCAACGGAAGCCTTCGCGTTGAGGTTTCGCATTACGCCGAAGACGTGCTTTCGGCGCTTTCCCGAGAGTCGCATTTTGTGCCGAAATATTGTGTTGTGCCGCGAGGCTGGTTCCTGCCGAGCTGTTTTGTGCCGAACCTCTCCCTGATGCCTGATGCCTCACAAAAGACCCAGCGCCAAGTCCTCTCTCACATGACAAACTCCCGCACCTGAACACTCAGGCATGGAGCTCATCTCGGGCAAGTCGCTTCCCGAAGCATTCTCGGATGCCACCCAAAGTGATGCAGGTAAGGTTGCACTGTGCGTTTCAGCGCAGGCTGGGATGGTCATCGGAAGTGAGTCTGTTCAAGAAGAATGGAGGGACCTGTGATATTTCCAGTGAGGAGGATGAAGAAGAAAGAAGACCAGTATAACCTTCGGAAGGCGCAATTTGATACGAAGCGCCGACCACACCATCGCCAGCATGGACATCTTCATACAAAACATACAAAAAAAACGAGGTAATCAATGCAACGAAGACAATAAAAAATGGGTAAATTGCCGCTGGCCACGACCGCCGCCATCATGGCGATGATTGCTGCCGCCCTGTGAAGTCTTGCACAGGAGTGGGCAGTGGAGATGCAGCCCAGGAGATCGGCACCAGAAGTCACAGGGTGGATGGAGGGGGGGAAGAACTGTTGAGAGCCAGTCGCCACCACACCATCCCCAGGAACTGTTAGCCCCCAATAGCGTTGCCACCGTTCTGCCTGATCACGGCGTAAGATGGGGGGAAGACAGCTTGGAGAACATCAACAGCTGCAGTCCACCCGGCGGAAGGCAAATGAGATCGCTGATAAGGAACTGCGGACTGGTCCAGGAACGGATCGGCCTTGCTGTTGGAAATGTAGCGGCAGTGGTGCGTGGTGAGCATGAGCTGCCGTCGCTCGTGGCTCTCTTGTGTGAAGTTGAAAGGACGAACACTTTTGCACCACCCGGCAATGCTGGGTCGGGCGCCTCCGCCGGATATTGCGGCCATAGTGACCGCCGACTTGGCCGCGGGCGTGCCAATCGTGCGGATGCCGCGGCCGTTGCCGCCGCTGCCGTGCGCATGTACCGCAGCTACCGCTGCCACCACCGCAAAGGAGGCCACCTCACAGGTGTGGGCGCGCATCGCCTCGGGCCAGACAGCACGGCGTGACCCGCCGCCTCCGCGAAGCGATGCAACGCGGTCAACCGGGGCCTGCTCAATGGGAACCTGCTGCACAGCCACGCCGCCTTCTTCCACGAACGGGTGATGGCCGCCGTGTCGATACCGCGGCTCAAGCTGCCGTCGCCGCCGCCGCGGTGAGCGGGTCCGCATGCAGCTGCCGCCAACAAGGCTGCCCCAGTAGCGTAGGCGCGCATCGCTTCTGATAACTGCAACAAGGATCTTCCCGTCGCCGCGTCACCCGAGGCTCAGCTGGCCTCCGGGCCGCCGTCTGCTGTAGTCGTGGTGCCGCTCCTGTGCCAGTGGCGCGGGCTGGGGCGAATATGGCGCCGGCCAGGACAATTGTTGAGGTCACTATCGCCACCGCGACGGCTGTGCCATGCCTGACACGCCTCTATCTCCCATCGGTGGCCGGCCGCTGCTGGCTTCCAGCTACGAAGTACCCCTGCAGCGATGCTGGGCGCAACCACCAGAAGATCTGTCCGTAGTCCATGACGCGGCGGCGGCGGTGGCCGCGGCGACAGCGACAGCCGCGGAGACCACCGAGGTAGCCGCTGCCGAGGTGGCGGTGCCACGCAAAGGCGCCGCCGTTGCCGGCGCGCCGCCGGTCGACACTCCGAGATTCGGCGACGCTGCGGTAAAGCCCGCTGGCGTAACAACGTACGTCGCACCGCCTGCGAGGCTCGTTTCTTGAGTGTCGCGACTTCGCCCGCGCCGTGGAGACACGCTGCGTGAGGTGCCTTTTGGGCCATCCGCGGAACGGTGCGAGTGTTGGCAAGGCCTGCCGGTTGCTTGCGAGTTGCGTGTTATCGTGCCGAAATGAGGGATGACACCAACATCACATCGCGCCGACGCGAATCACGCTCTTGCGCAAAAATGCGAGTGCCCATAAAGTTCAGGGAAATGCTGAGCACAAGATCTCTGGATGAGCGTTAAAACTTCACACAGGGTTCGGGGATATGGGTACTGCATGAGCAAGAATCGGCTCGGCGAGTCTGTCCAGAAGGACTCCCTCCGGTGCCTTCCGCAGCATCGTGCCGACGCCAAGGTTTGTGCCGACGGCCTGGTTTAAGGCGGTACGTGATCGCACCGCGCGCCCGACGGCGAGGCCGACAACACTGGGCCCTGTCGGCATTTCAGGGGGGGGGGGGGTCTGAGCATCCTGAGCTTCCCTGCCTGTGGACACTATGACCTCTCCCCGACGCCTTCCGCCCCTCTCCCAATCCCGAACATGCTCCCTGCGTCGCTGCTTCCTCCGACTCCACGTCCCCCCCCGCCAACCGGCGCGGCCTCCCCCTCCGCCTCACGCACCTGCGCGCCCCCCCCGCCGCGCCCACCAACCCCCCCCCCAACCCTTTGCCGCGGCCTCCCCCTCCGCCTCACGCACATGCGCGACCCCCCCGCCGCGCCCACCAACCCCCCCCCCAACCCTTTGCCGCGGCCTCCCCCTCCGCCTCACGCACATGCGCGCCCCCCCCGCCGCGCCCACCAACCCCCCCCCAACCCTTTGCCGCGGCCTCCCCCTCCGCCTCACGCACATGCGCGCCCCCCCCGCCGCGCCCACCAACCCCCCCCCCAACCCTTTGCCGCGGCCTCCCCCTCCGCCTCACGCACATGCGCGCCCCCCCCGCCGCGCCCACCAACCCCCCCCCCAACCCTTTGCCGCGGCCTCCTCCGCCCCGCCCACTTACCCGCCACCAACCCCGTCGGACCCCTGTTGCCTGTTGCTGCAATCGCCGCACAACACGCACTCGACGTTTTTCTCGTCGCGGTCGGCCCCGGTCACCGGCAGAAGGGTCGCTGCCCGCGCCGCCCGCCGAGCTGCGCCAACTCCTTGCGCCGGCGGTACTCGCAGGCGCCCCTCGAAGGCGCTGCTGGCGCCGGGAAGAACGCGGCACGCTGCCGCCGTGGCTTCTTGAGAGTATTTTCAGCAGAGACCAGGCGTTGGAGCCCGCCCGCCGGGGCTGTGCTCCCCCCGGCCCTCCGCCTGACGAGGGGGACCTGTTGACGGTCATGCCGGCCGTCAGAGCCATCATAGCGCGGGAGTGCGTTTTGGGAGGCGGCGCAAGTGGTCGTGGCGTGCAGGAGGTACCGCAGGACGCCGGGAAGAGGCGATAGAGGAGGCATCCACCCCGACGCTGCTGCTTCCAGCTCATCACCGGCGCAGTCCCTGCCGCCGCACCCGCAGGCCCGGAAAGTCGCTGTCGCAGCACTTCCCTTCTTTCACGCCAGCACCCCCCAGGGACCACCCCAGCGCCTGCAAGCAGCCACCGCGAAGCTCACCCGGACGCACGTAGCCCCCGCACCACACTTCAGACTCCAACCCGCTCCTTGTTCGCGCCCTCAGCCAGCGCTCTCTCCTGTCTGGGGCCGGGCGGCGTCTTTCCTGTCTGGGGCAGGGCGGCGTCGCCAGCCCCCCCCCTCTTTCACAGTACTGATCTGATTCCGATGGCGCTTTGGCGAGCGGTGCCCGCAGCGGGCGCCGCCCCCCCTGCCCGTTGCGACAGTTGATCAGTGGCGGAAGCCGTCCGGCGGCGGCAGCCCGGCGGCAGCGCGGTACTGGCGCCCCGCGCCCCCCCACCCCGTCCGACGGCGGCAACCCGGCGGCGGCGTCGTACTAGCGCCCCACGCCCCCCCACGCACATGGCAGCTCCGGGCCCCCCCCAGGGGTGCCTTGCTCACATGTGCAAAATGCACGCGGCTTCGTATAAAATACGGCGTGCATAACCCGAGCAGTCTTAGTGGTCGCAAAAGCCACCTTACATAGAGAATGGGCCAATAGACTGGCTCGCACACAGCGCCCGTATCCATCTCTCGCCACACAACGCGGTCAATCTGTGTGAGAAAAGCCCCGCGACCAGGTCTCGCGTGGCGAGGTCGGATCCCCCCCCCCCCCTCTGGAGAGGCCGTACGGGGGCCTTCGGCACGGATTCCGTGCCGATCTAGCGTGCCGAAGGGCCTCTATGGCCTGGATTGGCCGCCGTTCCAGGCCGTATGGGCACTTCATGGTTACGTGCCGGCGAATGGTCACGGTTCCTTTACGTCGTGTTAGGGCGACAACAAGCGTGGCTGCTTCGCATAAAGCTTCGCTCATAATTATTCCAATCTGTAAGAGAACGAGACTTACATCGTCGATTTCTAACTATCGACCAACTCTCGGCACCCGCGCGTGACACGTTGGCCATGCCTGTTGGCACTTCAGCGGTGCACGCTCACCGCCACGGTACGCGCTGCCCCGCCAACATGGGCGATGGAGCATGCCGACGAACCTTGACGGGGCTCCGCGCTCGTGTCCATTTCTTGTTCGGTTTGCGCGAAACCGTTTCCTCCGCATCCCCCTCCTTCTTTATCCCGCCCTGTTTCGTCCTGCTGCGATTGTTGCTGCTTCTGCTTGCGCAACACATGGTGTCCTCTGGTTGTGCGCTGGCAACGACCACATCTGTGTCTACCCCCGCTGGCGCGTCGGTATCTTCTCGGGTGAAGTGCGTCTGGTTGCGGCCATTGGGAGGGCGCGGTCAAGAGACCGTATTGCCGTTGGCAAGACACGTGGCGGCCTGCTAGGTGCGTTTCTCGTGGTGGTGTTTGTGTCTGCTCTTCTGACCAGAAATAGGTTGCTGAGGAGGACATCGGCCGCCCGCTGATGTGTGCTTGGTGAGCGCTTGACGGCCGTGGAGCGACATCTAACGAAAGGTTCTTCAGTCGACGCGTGGGATGCTGTTACTTTTCTCTCTCCTCCTGCACTCCTGTGTGCTTTCTTTTTTCTCTCGCTTTCTTGTCGTGTTGTGCTTCATCAGCAGGACTGAGGTTGGCCGTTCCGGATTGAACTCTTTCGTCATGGCGTCGGCGTCGGCGTCTAGACTGGACCAGGCGTCGGTTTGGACGCTTATTGAAACGGCTAGTGCCAGTCAGCAAGACCTGGAACGTGAGGTCAAGGACTTGACCCAGCGCAAGGTTAGACTTTCCAGCCGAGCCCAGGCGGCAGAGTTGACGGACGTGGAACGTGCTGCCGCTCTCAAGGATTGCATAGCTGACCTGGAATACGCACGACAGTTGCTGCTCCTCAAGGAGACGACGATGGGTGAATTGGCGCGGCGGCTGCCGATGGTGTCGACGATGGTGCAGCTGCGCCAGGAGCCGGAGCTCGCTCCAGTGTCCCACACGCTCTATCGCTCCCTCCGGCCCAAGACCCTGGTTGTCATCCCATCCCCGACGACAGAGGCAGCGCTGCTGAAGGCGCCGTTTGGTCACTTTATGCCGGAGACTCCGCTGACCATCGAAACAGACCTGACTTCTGAATACTACAAGTCCTTTGGCAAGCGACCTGACGAGTACACGGCGGGGCTCGAGGCTGCCTATGTTGAGAAGTGCGTTGACTACTTGCCGAAGGGCACCGTCAAGGTTGGCAACAGTGGAGCATCCGGCAAGATGACAGCTAAGCGTCTGTACCCGGCGCGTGGCGGTCGAAATCCACCTTTTGTACGTCTTCCATGGAACTGTTATCCTGAGCTGGCTGTACGGAGCGAGCGCGGCTACCCTGGCTTCAACGGGGAACTCAAGTCGCTCCCACCTGTCGCGTGGGATGAGGCCTTGACGTACGTCTGCATCAGCATGATGGACAGCCTGTTTCCTGTGAGCGAAGGATATGACGTGTACCACTTTCAGCCGCCGCGTGGCTACAGTCTCTTGGCTGTGGCTGCCAACGGTTTCTTCGCCGTCGTCGAGTGGGTCGCCAGGCTTTACATCACGCCCCTTACGAACCCGTTCACCCTTGGATCGGCGCAGCACAAGGCTGCCGTCAACCAGCTCGAGATGACAAAGGTTGAGGAGTGGATTGAACTGGATGTCAGGCAGGCGTGCATGTCATCCATGCGCCCTGAAAACGCCCCTGAGGGTGAAGCGCAATTTGTTTGGTCGACGTCCCCGGCTGAGCTGTTGGTGAAGTCCGAAGCCGGTGTGGTCAAGCAGCTTGGTAACCAGTTTTTCAAGATCATCACCTACAAGGCGTTTGGCCATCTTGGCGACCACGTTGCTGCTCATCAGTTTCGTCACTTGCATCGAGTGTACGCGAAGTACACCCAGATGTTCACTGGCGCATCTGGGGGGGGCGCGGGCCAGCTCCCCCGGGCTTTGGTGTCGGCGCAGCTGCTCTACGGTGCCTTCTCTGTGTTGGTGCACATGCCCTTTGTCCGCGGCCGACTGGCGACCGACAAGGAGCTTGACGAAGACGGGCCAGTGCTGCGACAGGTTGCTGTCGCTATGGCATGGCTCGCGCGTCGCGGTTTGCTCTACTGCGACGTGCGTGCCCCGAATGTCATCGTGACGGGCGAGGACGGGGGTGCAGTCGCGCACCTGGTTGACTACGACGACATGGCCATCGTGGCATCCGGTACGGTGGGGAGTGCGGACGCCCTTGTCCAAAAGTTTCGGGAAGACGCCAAGTCCCGTGACGTGCCGGACATTTCGGGGGAGGTCGCGGGTCGCCCTGCGCTCTGCCGGCTGTTAGACCCGCTGCTCAAGGTGAGTGTGGCTGAGGAGGAGTGAGACGAAGGGTTGTGGCCGCGTGGACCAGGGGTTGTCAAGCGTGTATTGGTCAAGCATGTACGCGCGTATTTTAAGTGCGTGTCTGCGTCAAGCAGGCGATTTTTTTTTGCTTTTTTCCGATATACGATCGGCAATTACATGTCATCTAAGTGCGTATTTGTAATACGCATGTTCAAAGACTTCAAGCGTATTTTGAAAGAATACGCTGACTGACAAATCTTCGTCATCGGTACGCCCTTGGCCCGACGGCGAGCGTGTCCGTCTGACACCAGTTTTTCGCAACTCTCTCATGAGAGCAGCTTCTGATACCCCGTTTTTTCTTTTTTTTTTAAACATGAACGAGCTCCGCAGCTTCTCAAGAGCTCATACGTCTTCTCTGTTTCTACGAGGGCCGGTTCATTGTTTTTCCATAAATGTACGCGCTTTGGGCGGGGGACACCAGTTCTTCGCAACTCATTCTCATATCAGAAGTGCGTCCAGGACGGCCCTTACAGTAAGGTTGGCATATACCGATCGGTACGACTTTTCGTTACCGATTACCGAACGGTATACCGATTTACCGATACCGTATCGGTATGTCGGTACGGTAAATTTGAGAATAATTTTTTTTCGCACTGCGTTCCATCGAAGCACAGCGGCGACTGGGGTGGCGGAACTACATAAGCTGAGGCTGCTTCCGTCGGCCACTCGGCCAGCGCAACCGGACCGACTCGGACCCGAGCAACAGTACCCCACGGGGTGGCCATCCCTTTACCAGAGTTTTACATGTACGTCGAGCCCCACCAACTAGTGCTCACGCATCAAGGAACACATATCCACTACAAACTGCTCTCCCACGACTCTGCCAACAATGTCACGCAAGGGGAACTTGGCAGCGCGGAAGTTGCGTAATCGCCACACGACCTCTTGGGGATACCCAGGTACATCAGTAGCTGGCAGTGGGCACGCGAGCTCCGGCAGCGCAGGCACAGTGAAGTCAAATGCCATGAATGCTGGCACCTCTCCGCGCGGGTCGTGGATTGTCGCCTCGTCTACCGATGGCGCGCAGCCTCACAGGTCACGCAGTACGCTACCCAGTAGTTCGAAGCCCGTCCATCGCTGCGCACATGCCGCTCGTTTGTCCGCCGAAACGCCTTCCAAATAGACATCGTCGTGGTCGGCATGGTGAGGAGAGCAGGGGGGTTTAATAAGAGCGCGTTGATGGAGAGAGGAGGGCACGTGGTCGTGTGTAGAACGAAGGAGGCGGTGCTGCCCGGTACGGGCACGAAGTGCGGCACTGCACGGAGCGCGCAGTCTCCCTCGTCGCAGGAACGCCAGCCTGTACGGGGAGCTATCCGGTCAGAGCCTCCGCTAACCGCCGCGTTCCTTGTTGGACCTGTCGCTGCCGCTGCCCAGTGACTGTGCCACGCGTGGCCAGGGGGCCAGCTAGTGTGGGGCGGTATGCTAGACGAGCGTGCCCTGTGCGCTGCGGAACGTATGTGCCCCAGCCAACTGCTCAGGCCGAATCGAGGTCTCAGCTCTCATGATTTTAAGTACCTAATTCATCACCGTACCGAATGATACCGACCTGTGAGGAAACGGAGCTTACCGATTACCGATCGAGATACCGATATTTACCGAATGCGTTTACCGACCGAATTTACCGACTTGCCAACCTTACTTACAGACTGACCCCGAAAAAACTTGATAGTATTTGCGTCATTGACCAATAGAAGCGACCGCAGCGTGACGTGCTGAGACCTTCTTCGTCTCGCGAGTGTGTTTGGCACAGCCTGCTCGCCGTAGCATCCAACGGCGGACAAGTCGCGCCGCGGCCAACGCACCTCTGACCGCGACACGACGCGCGGTTGCGAAGCGCCGATGGCCTCCGCGGCCGTCGTTGCGTCTCGCCCCGCCGCGCCGGGTGCGACGCTCGCGGCGGTGGCGGCCGCGTCGGCGAGGAGGGGGCTGGCGGAGGCCACCCTCCTGGGCGTGGCGGGGCGGGGGGGGGGGGTGGGCGCCTGGGCCAGCGGCACCGGCGCCGCGGGCCTGGTGGGCGCCGCGTGGTACGCCGGGGGGGGGGTGGTGGGGGGGGCCTTCGCCATGCCGTTTGTGCTGGGGGGGGTGTTTGGGTGGCTGTGGTGGGGGGGAGGGGGGCTCCGCCGCGCGGGGGGGGGGGGGGGGGGGGGGCTCGCGGCGTATGCCCTCTTGGACAAGGACGACGCGCCGCTGATGGAGGAGGAGGGGAGGGGGGGGGGGCGGCGGCGGCGGCGGCGGCGGCGGCGACGGCGGGAGAGGGGATGGGGCGGCGGCCGCGGCAGCATCGGCCGACGTGGAGGGCGAAGGGGGAGGCTTGGCGGGGCGCAGCACCCCGCCACCCGCCGCTGCGCGTTTTGGGGGCGGCACCCTCGACCCCGGCGGGGGTGGTGCCTCCCCCCCCCTCCCCCCCCTTCACCCATCGGCGTCGACGTCGTAACTGCGGCCGCCGCGAGGGGCGGTGTCGCCGCGCAGCGGCGGCGGCTACGGCGGAGACGGCGGCGGCGGTGGCGGCGGTGACGGGAACGGGTGCGGCGGGTCCCCCACGCGGCAGCTGGGGGCGGCGCCCCCCCCACCGCCCTGCTGGCGGCAGCTGGCGGGCCCCCTCTTTTAGGGCTTGGTGCTGCCGCTGGAGTTGGTCTACCTCGCCGAGTATACGGTGAATCAGGGGGTGCTCCCGGTGCTGGACGTGCTGCCGGGGGGGGCTGCCGCAGGCGGGAGGGAGGCGACCGCCGCCGCCGCCGCCGCCGCCGCCGCCACCACCACCGATGCCACCGCCACCGCCGCCGCCGCCGCAGCCGCCGGCACGGCCTTCTCCGCCGCCGCCGACGCCGCCGCCACTGCCGCTGCCACCGTGCCTGGCGGCAGCCTTGTGGGCGCCGCGGGGGTGCCCCCCGCCCCTTCCTCCCCCCCCCCCTTCAACTGGCGTCAGGCGCCACCTTTTTCCATCGCCCCCCCATCGCCGCCCCCCGGTACGTGCAGCTGTCGCTCGTTTACCAGGTGGCGGTGTTTGCCGGCCGCTCCTCCCGGGGCCAGACGCGCCCCCCCCCCCTCTACGGCCTCGCCGCGATGCAGGCGGCGATTGCGGCGGCGCTCACCGCCCTCGCCGCGGGCTGGGTGCCTGGCGGCGCCGGCAGCAGCAGCGTCGGCGGCGGAGGCGGCGGCTTGAGGAGCGCCGTGGCTGTCGGCGGCGGCGGCGGGTGGCTGCATCCATGGGCGGTGACCGCCCTCGTGGCCTCGGAGGGCCTCGTCGGCGGCGGCGCGTACGTGCACGCGTTTGCGGGGGTGTCGGCGTGGGCCACCGCCGTCGACGGGCGCGTGCGCGAGTGGGCCCTGGGGGTGGTGTCTTCGGGGGACGCCGCGGGTATCGCCGCGGCAAGCCTGATGGACGTGTGGCTCAAGTGTGCCCTCCGCCTGCGGGCGGGAGTTGGATGCTATACGGGGAGGAGGGGGGGGGGGGAAGGAGGCGCGCGGGCTCCGTGCGCCGTCGCCCGCGTGCCTGCCTTTCTAGGAGGCGCGCGGGGGGGGTGGGCTCTTCCCTTCCCCACCCCCCTCCCCCCGGCCGTCGTTGGTGGTGCGGATGCCAACGCCAGCGTCCCCTCTGTTCCCCCCCCTCCCCCCGGCCGTCGCTGGTGGTGCGAATGCCAACGCCAGCGTCCCCTCTGTTCCCCCCCCTCCATGCGGGGGGCGGCACGTCCACTGGGCGGGCACCCTCACGACCACCCGCGTGCTGCCGGTGCTGCCGCCGCCATCGCCGGGGACGACCGACCCGCAGGTGAAGTGGGTAGGGGACTGGGGTGGTGGGGGGGTGTGGGGGGCTGGGGGTTGTCTCTTTGACGGCTGCGCCTAGTGGGGGGGGGAAGGGGGGGGGTGGCACCCGGAAGCCTTTTTTTTCGGGGGGGGGGGGGGGGGCGTCTGGAGGGGCAGCCGTCGCCGGCCCAACCGGCGGGCGTTCGCCTGGCCGTCCCGTCTGTGTTCCCACTCTTATTTTTCTTTATTTTTTTTCTTCCTTCCGTAGCCCGCCGTCCCCTGCCGTTTCCCTCGGATGGACAGGTGCGCGCCAAAGAGTGGCACCGCCGTCATAGAAGCTTGTGGTGCAGCGGGCAATCCAGTGTCTCTCTAAAGAGGATGGGGGAGGGGGAGGGCAGCTCTTGGGCACGGGTACCGCCCGTTCCTGGCGACCACTGCAGGCGGGCGGTGACGACCGCCGGCTCCGTCGCGTTGCCCACCCACCCGTGGGCGGTCGCCGCCGCCGACGCGGCCGTCCCCCCCGTGCCCACGGGCAGGGGCACCCCAAACGTCGCCACGCAGTCGGCGGCGTAGGCGGCGCCGTCGAGGCGCGCCAGCGCCCACACAAAGGCCGCGTCGAGGGGGGGGACGGGCGGCGGGCCTGCCACCCCCCCCCCCCGCCTCGGCCGACAGCGCCACCCACGGCGCCCGCTCCTCTGCGCTCTCCCGCCACCCCCGCTCGGCCACCACGGCCGTGGCAGTGTCGGCCTTCCGGCTGGCGGCGGCCGTGGCGGCGGCGACGAGGCCGTCGGCCGCCGCCGCGCCCCCGGGGGTGCCCGTCAGGGAAATGACGCCCGGCGCCGCCAGGTGCGCCGCGTACATGGGGAGGAAGACGGTCTTGTAGCGGAGGAGCGCGGCCTCCAGGCCGACACCCGACCACAGGGCGCCCATCGTGCCGTCGACGCGGATGAGGAGGGTGCGGAGGGCGGCCGCGGCGGCGGGGAGGCCCACCGCCCAGGGAGGGAGGGGGTCGAGGGGGGAGGGGAGCTTCATGGCGGCTTGGGGGGGGGCGGGGGGGGGTGGCGGGGTGCCTCGGCCGCGCGCGGCTGCGGGCCGGCGGGGGTCGAAAAGCGCGGGCGGAGCGACGGGGTGGGGGGGGTGCCGGACGACCCCGCGCCCGCGCGGGGCAGCCGCCGCGTGGGCGCCTTGGCAGCGCAGGGGTCGCGCAGGTGCCAGGCGCGGCGGCCGGCGGCGACGGCGGCAGCGGCGACGGCGGCCTGCCGGGGGTGTGGGGCGCGGGCGTCGGCGGCGGCGGCGGCCGCCGCGCCGGTGCACCCGTGCGCACGTCACGTGCCGCACGCGCGGTGGGGGCCCCAGCGTGCGCGCGGGCGAGCCCTGTCGGCGGCCGCGCCCGCGCGTGGGTGGACGAGTGGGAGAAGGTCAGGCCCGGCGCTCACCCCCAGCACGGGTCGGAGCACTTGTGCCCCGCGCCCATCCGCTTGACGCACGTCGTCGCGCCCCGGCTGTTGCGCGTACACACCTCAGCGACAGATACCTCAGCAGGTGCCCAACCGCCGCCCGCCGGGCCGGGGTGGACCCCCTGAACCACATGGCGTCGAGCGCCAGCGCGGTTGCCCAGCGAGGGACGCGTCGCACCTCCACAAATGACCCTCACCGCCCTTCCCATCCCTGCCCACCGGCTCTTGTGTCGCAGCAGCCCCAGGACGTGCACCAACAGACATCCAAACCCCACCTACACCTCCTCACCCCCTCCCCACCCTACCCGCACTACCACCACAAAGAAGATGAGAAAAAAGACGAGCACCTGGCGTGCAGAGGCGCACCAGCCTCACCCCGCACAACCCCCCACGCTACCCACACTACCACCACAAAGAAGATGAGAAAAAAGACGAGCACCCGGCGTGCAGAGGCGCACCAGCCTCACCCCGCACAACCCCCCACGCTACCCACACTACCACCACAAAGAAGACGAGAAAAAAGACGGGCACCCGGCGTGCAGAGGCGCACCAGCCTCACCCCGCACAACCCCCCACGCTACCCGCACTACCCCCTCTCCCCGATCCCAGACGTCTCCATACTAGCTCATGCAGCTCCGTGAAGCGCTGGGTGTGGGCGTCGATGGAGCGGGGCCGGTGGGGAGGCGTGTCAGGGTGCTAAACGGAGACGAGGACTGTGACCCGACACGTGCGTTTCGCACGACGACCCGAGCCCACCTGGACGACCGGCCGCACTGACTTGGGTGGCGGCGGTGGTGACCCAAAGCGTATGCACGCGACCACCCAGTCAAAAGTGACCCAAAGGCCATGCAGGCGAAGACCCGGCCGGTGGGCCGATCCCTACGATCGTTGGACGCCTGCCAGTCGGTCGACAGCTGGAGTCCTCTGGCGGATCTGGAGCAGTCGTGACACAGAAGCATATTTATAACCGAAATTATACCCACGTACGGATTTCGCTCGGAAGAGACATGCGCTACGAGGGGCTCTGGGGGGGGGGGGTGTAGGGAAAAGAGCAAGTACGCCATGCCGAGAGTGTGCCGGTGAAACAGGCAACTGGCAACGGAAATGAGGTCTCCTTCATGGGGGCATCACAGCCCTGTGCAGCACGCACCCAAACAGAGGCGGGAAGGTAGCAGTAACTGCAGTTACTAAAGCAGCTGATAAAAAAGGGAACAGCTGTTCCCTTCTGTTCAGTAACTGCATGTAACCAAGCCCTTCCCCCTGCAGCCAGACCATAAAAATGTAGAGCCTGGGTGCGCATCACGGTGCGCATCATGCGTACAGTATGATGCCGTAAAAAAAAAACAGTCAGTGATGTTGGTCGCCAAACCGGTGGTGTCAAGGTGTCTATAGGCGCTCATAAGGGGACCTTGGAGGGGGTTCTCCGAAAGTGGCAACACACCGTGGCACGTCCAACCCACCGTGGGTGCTGGCAACCAACACAGGACCCCAAGACAGGGCGTACAAACCGTTTCGACATCCTAACGTGGTGCGGCTTCCCCCCCGCAACCCCTCCCACCCTACACCCCCTACTCGCAGAAGACGTAAAAGCCCTGTAGCCTCCCGTCCCGTACCCAGTCGACAACAGACGCACCCGTCAACCAACCCGTCAACCACACGCACTGAGTTGCTCCCCCGACCACCCACTTCCCCTACTACAACAACTGACCCCTTCCCCCCCCCCCCCCCCCCCCCCCCCCCCGCCGACGCACATTTGTCGTCACATCATGAGCTGGGCACCCCTTGAAGACCGCCCCGCATACACCCGCATTCCCGACACACTCACCACCGCACTTGTCGCTATTCCTGGTATGGCGGCAGCTGCTCCCCAGCCACTTGACCTGGCCGCGCGGTGTGTCGATCAGTGGCCCCCCGCCGCCGCCACCGTCCTCGGTTCCGGTGTTGATCACCGGGCACTCGCCGCCGTTGACGCCACGTGCAGCGGTACGTACGTGCAGCGCTCCTCCATCCCAGGGGCCGGGCGCGGCGTGTTCGCCGCACGCGCCTTCGCCACCGGGGAGTGTGTTCTACCCTTTTTCGGCCAGATTGTGTACCACGACCTCGACGACGACGCCTACCGCGGGGGTGGTCCGTACGGAGACGGCCTCCTACCCGCGGCACTGTGTACGACCGTCGAGTATTGGGGGAGGCGGTCTCTACAGGTACGGATTGGCCCTGAGTTTTGGGAGGAGACGCCCGACGCGCCCACCCCGTCCGACCCTATCGTGTCCGTCGTACCCCCCCCGATTTGTGCGGCGGGCTGGGCAAACGCCCCCCCGTCTGGCCACCCACACAATGCCGAGTTTGTCCAGCGCGCGGACCCCGTCATCTCCCATCAACAGCTCTGCCAGTCAGACAACCTCCGCGTCAGGGTGACTCGACCGATCAAGGAGGGTGAGGAGTTTTTTGTCTGTTACGGGGAGGCGTATGACCACTATTGAGGGTGGGAATAGTGAGGGTGGGGCATCGCAGGAAGGTGGGGAGGGTGGGGGGAGGGCGGAAAGGAGGGGGGAGGGACCGGGACGGAAGGGGTAGTCTGGCCTCCCCGATGTTTCATACAATCCACCCTCATTAACATGGTGCCCGGCCGTTCTCGGTCTACCCGCCTGCCGGTCCGTTCAGGTTGCAAGTGCACCCCCGCAACCTTGGTGGAAAGAACGCATGGGGGACTCGGGGAGAGCCAGGTTGCCGTGGCAAGAGGGAAATGAGCACGGGTAGAGGGGGGCGCGGACTCCGTCGTGGGGATCGGTCATGTTTGAGAGTGGCAGTACGAACGTGCACTACATACAAAGAACGTGACGCCCCGTTTCAATGGTGTTGACTGGGGAAGCGCACACCCCCGTCCACGTCGCTCGTCCGCCCAGATCCTTCAATCGTCCACCCAGCAGTATACACGTATCATGCGTGGAGACCTATGAGCCCCCTTGACTCCGCGTCGTCAGGGGCTCGCTGGCACTGCCCTACTACGATCTCACTACCACATTCCATAACCGCACCAGACTGTGTCTTGTTTGTGTGGTGTGAGGCGTTATGCGTCCGCCCTGTAGCCTCTTCCAAAGAAACGTGCAGCCCTGTGAGTGGCTGAGAAGAAAATTGGGGTTTTTTCATGACCCCAATTTTCACCCCACGCCACAGAGGCCGTGAGGGACGGTCGGGCGCAGCCCCGGTGACGCGGCCACCCGGATCTTGTGCATGAGTGCGTCCCCGCGAGTAAATCTACCCAACCCCTTGCACGACATTTCCACCCCTCCCCCCCCTCCTGTCGCCTTAACGCATCCCCCTTCAACCCCCCCCCCGCCGGAGTCTGAAGGTGACAGCCCTTCCCCCATCAATAACTCCATTCCTGTCATTGCTACCCCGGGCATTCTCAGACATCTCTGAGATGCCCCGGGGAAGCGTGTGCAGGTATACTATGAGGGTCGAAAAGCCTCCGAGATGCAGAGGACAGTATACCCGCCACAGGTGGTAAAGTCACAGTCATGGGGGGACTGCACCTTCCCCGAGACGTGAAAAGACACCCCCTGCGCCGGGCCCACCCCTGTTTGACCTCGCCAACCCCGGGTGTGGCGGATAGTGAGCCTTTGGGGGGTGCGCCTGGCGAGGGTGGTGGCCTTCGGGCGCTGTGCGACGGGATGAGAGGTGGGGTGGGTGACACTTTACCAAGGTGTGGTGTTTCGTTCCGGCACCCGTTCTTCGAGGAACGGTTGACTCTCCACTATGCATTCTTTTCTAATCTTTTCTATTCTCACCTGCCCCACACGTCCGCGACAACGGGTGCAGGTGAACACGTGTACATTCTTCAACTTCCTGTGGCCCAAAAGAAGAAAAAGACCTGACATCTCGCACTTGAGCCAATGCGGTGACAGAAATGCCTCTGAGAGCGATCGAATTGATCTTCGTCGGCCAATGAGGAGACGAGGGAGCCTGTGAAACCCAGGCTGCACAAGAAACGCCCTCTTAATTAGGCCTGCCCCCCCCCCCCCCCCCCCGGCGAGCGTGGCTGTGCTACTTTCGGTATCCGGCCCGGTTGACCAGCTGTCCGCCTCAAAGGGGCCCAGAGGCCAGGCACGAGTGGGAGACGCACCGGCCGCCGTCGCGCGGGGGGGGGGGGGGGCGGTCGCTCCCGGATGGGGACGGCCGCTGGTGGCTGGGGGTCAGGGGCGGACGGCCGCTGCCCGGGTCGGGGCTGCTGTGGCCGGGGGGGGTGGATGGTGTCTGCCTGGGGTGGGGCGGCGGCAGCCGCGCCGGGGTCGGCCCTTGCCGGGCGGGGGGCGCGGCTGCTGCCAGAAAGGGGGCGGCTGCGGCTGGACGGCAGCCGCCTGCGTGGCTGCCGGGGGGGGCGCCGTTCTTGCCAGCCGCTTCGTGCCGCGCGGGGGATGGCGGTCGCACGTGGGGAGATGAGTAAAGTTGCCCATCATCGCAACTCAGACAACAGGTTTTCTGACACGCTATGTCCGTGTCATCATCGGACTGTCTGGACAGACTCGGACCGTCTGGGCAGACTCGGACCACGTGAGCAGACTCGGACTGTCTGGACAGGCCTCTCACCCGACACCCGACACCCGGCGCAGCACTGCTTATCCCCTGTCAAGAGACAAGCCCGATTTTGGCCAGATCTTTTGTTTCGTTGTGTAAATTCTTGCCCTGCTCCGCTCGTCAAAGCGGCCCGCCCCCGACGACTGTTGTATTGCTTTCTCTCCCTGGCAATGCCTCGACGGCGGCCGCACTACTGACGGCGACGGCGGCGCGCGCGCACCGTCCGCCTCACCGTCCGCCTCACCGGCCGCCTCAGTGCCGCTTCCCATGGCGCCCATGTCCCAGTGTCCATCGGTCGGCGCCGGAGGTCGGCCGTTGCCCGCCACGGAAGAGTTCTGGGTACGAAGGTGAAAAGGAGACCTTCCCCCCCCCCCCCCCCCCCCCCCCGTCCGACAGGGTGGAGGAGGAAGCAACACGTAGCTGCACCAAGACGACAGCGATCCCTTGCCTGGCCCCTTACCCGGCCTGGTGAAGGGTACAGCGCGATACACCACGCAGCAATTACCTTCTCACCCAATCGGCTGTCTGACACGAGATGGGCCGCGTTTCGTTGACGACTGCCACGCATGTTGAATTTCGGATGTGCAAAGAGACCTCCGCAGGCTCTTCAGAAAGGAGAAACGCACCGAATCGGGCGTTGTGTGTGTGTCGGAATATGGGGTGCACCGCATGTGCAGCGGGGGGCGGCGACCCACAGTTTTGCGCCAGTCGGCAGCGAGGGGGGCCACTCGGCCTGGGGCGACCTCCTTCAAAGTGATATCAGGTCGGCGGTGTTGTCTGGGTCTGGGTACGCCAGGGGACACACCTGCGAACCGCCGACATCTTCATTCATGTGAGTTGCTCTGGACGGCGGGGAGGAGCAATTGGAACATGGAAGGAGATGCGCCAGGAGACCCGTCGCGAGTACGGGGAGCCGGGGATCTCGGGGTCCCTCGCACCGTCAACGTGGCGAGATGTCTTCCACGCGACGATCCGACGACACCCAACCCACTGGCTGCAAATAGAACTCATATGTAGAGCTACGCATCGTGACGTCCTCGCGCCCCGCGTGATCGGCGCTCACTGTCAACGTCGCGGCCGGCCAATGACCCCACCGACGACACCCGTTATCACAAATGACGGTGCTGGTGCGGTTCCCGGGGGTACCGCCCACCAACCACAGGCCACGTACAGATCATGACGTGTCCTTGCAAACCGGCAGACACAATTCCGGTCAGCTGAACCATTTTTTGTTTTCGGTGGCGACGCGGACGGCACCGGCGGCGCGCCTTGCATGCATCTCCCCGCTGGGCTGTGTTGTGCATCGTCACCGCCCCATGGCCCTGCGGTCCCTCGTATATAATCGCGGATATCACGGATGTGCTCTTCATCTGCGACGATTTCGCGTCAGCGGTATGCTGACGACTTTTTTCCTCTCGTATGCGCCCCGGCACGCCGCAACGCCCGTGCTTGGCCGCTCGACCAGCGGCCTGCCTTCTCAAACCGCGTTCTCCACCCCCTCCGCCCTCCCCCCCCCGCCCCCCCCCCCTCCCCCCGCCGCCCCGTGCCCTCCTGTGCCCCGCCGCCCGTCCGCCCCACAGCCCAACGCGCCCTCCTGCCCGCCCCCCCGCCCCCGCCCCCCCCTCCCCCCCCTCTCGGCTCTTCCCGTCCTGCAACTCCCAACCGGACGCGCGTACCTCCCTCGCACGTAACTCCCTCGCATACCATTGATGGCGGGGCTCACTGGCCCTGTCCTTGGGATCGACCTGGGGACCACCTTCTCCGTCGCGGCGACATGGGACCCAATCGCCAGCCGGGCAGTCGTCATCAAGGATGGCCTCGGTCGGGCACTTGTCCCCTCGGTGGTGTCGTTTACGGAGCATGAAATGCTAGTTGGCGCCGCGGCTGTGGCCAGGATGTCGTCCAAGGCAGTGGACACGGTGTGGTGTGTTAAGCGCCTGATGGGGCTACCATGGGACCATACGCATGTGCAGCGGGAGGTCAAGAACAGCTCGTGCAAGATTGTCGCCGAAGCGGGCAGCGACGGAGGCATGGTCCCGGCCGTGGAAGTGACCGACAAGAAGGACGTGCGTCGCTTCCGCCCGGAACAGATTAGCGGCTTCATTCTTTCACACATCCTCAAGCTGGCACAGACCCAGCTCGGCAAGGCAGTCGAGGCCGTGGCGGTGACCGTTCCCGCACATTTCTCCGTGCAGCAGCGTGACGCGACCCGGGTGGCGGTGTCCCTGGCGGTCCCCTCCACCGTGTTTATCGGTTTCCTGAACGAGCCGACGGCGGCCGCCGTCGCCCACGGGTACATGGAATGGGCCAACATCAGCCGGGGCACCCTTATGCCTGCCAAGGTGGCGGGTGTCGTGGACTTTGGAGGTGGCACATTTGACGTGACGATGCTCAAGGTGGGCTTCACCCTAAACGACGACGGTAATCGTGACGCGTATGTGGCCGCCATCGCGTCCGAGGGCGACCCATACCTCGGAGGTGAGGACGTCGACCGCATCCCCTCGGGTAAGGTCAAGGACCGGATCATGCGGGAAATGAAGGACTTCCGTATGACTGCGCGCGATGAAGCTCGTGCGCAGGCGGCCTGTACGTTGGCCAAGAAGCAGTTGTCAATGTCTATCGAAGCAGAAGTGTCGGTGCCAACGATCAGAAACGCGGATGGCGACGAGTTCTCCATGACCATCGTACGCAACGACATGGACGCGTGGTGTAAGGCGGATGTATACGACCGGGTGGTAGCTGTAGTCAAGAACGCGGTGGGGGCAGCTCAGAGCAAGTACCGTGGCAAGAGCGGCGACGGGCTTGAACGGCGTAGCAACGGCGACCTTGTCATCCACGAGCTCATTCTCGTCGGCGGCTCTTCCCGTATCCCCAGTTTCCAGGACGCGCTGAGGCACGCTTTCCCCGGTATCACGCTGAGCGCACGACTTGACGCCGACGAGGCGGTCGCCTCCGGGGCGGCGGCTCATGCGTGCGAACTGTCGCAAGGGAAAGACGCTGGCCCTGCGAGCAGGCTGATGCTGATGGACGTGACGTCTGCGAGTCTGGGCGTTGAAGTGCAGGGCGGAGGGTTCCAGATGGTCATCGACAAGAACGAGGACCTTCCTGTACATACGACGCACACCTTCTTCGGCGCCTCCCCTACTGTCGAGCGCATTCGGTTCAGCGTGTATGAGGGAGACGCGGTTTGGGTCAAGGACGCACGGCTTCTGGGCGAGTTTGTACTGCCCAACGTTCCCAAGGAACCCGGCGCCGTCGCAGCTGTGCGCGTCACGTTTGACATGGACGTCAATGGCGAGTTGAACGTATTCGCTCAGAACGCTCACGAGAGCGGCCCTGCCCAACAGCACCTGACGATGAGGGACACGTTGCGTAAGGTGGATGAGCGCAAGATGCTGGAGATGGCGGCAAGCAGTAAGGACATGGCCGCAGACGTCCGGGACCGCGCCGCGTGGCTGGCGGCGAAGGAACAACTGCTGCGCAGCGTGGACCATATCCGGCGGGACTCGGTACAGAGCGCCTCTGTCTCCGCCCGTATGCGCGCAGACACCCGAGATCGCATCCTCAAGATGTTGGGCGACGCTCAGTCGTACGCGTCTGAAGCTCGAATGGACAAGGTGAGTACCACCAACCTGCAACGCCGTATGGCCGCTCTCGTCACCAGCTTTGAGGACGCCATATCGGAGGTCCTCACCGCGCCCGGACTGGGGACCACCAGCGGTGGACATGTCAAACAAACCGCCCTCCGCTCACCGCAGGCGAGCCCCCGCGCGGCGACGGGGACACCCGACACGGGCTGTGACGACTCGGATGTTGCCATTGTCGATGCGGTGGTGACAGGGACGACCCGGACAGCGGATGGCGATCACGACAGGCCTTCCAAGCGGGTGCGGACGTCGGCGGACAAGGTGTTTGCAGACGCTGTCGCCCGTTCCGGTAGTGCTCGTTACAAGTCGGATGAGGAAGAGGAGGAGGAGGAGGGGGATATGGACTGAAGGGGCCGTGACAGTAGGGACTTTGCAAACCGGGCGTGCTGTCTGATGGCCTACGAGACATGTGATGTATGTGTTGGGTGTGAGTGTGTCTCTTGCTTTTATAGTTGCGTTGTGAAAGTGCGTGCCTCTACGTCTGCATTGTGCTGTAGCGCCTGCGTAGTATGCGGACGACATGACCACCTGTCATCTAAACAGGAACCAATGGCCACCCGGCATACCCTGCTCCCCGCCTCCATTGGTGGGCCATTGTGTCAGAATACTCATACACTAATCTCATACATGTACGGGTGCCACAGCGTGGGTACGCGGTTCGCCGTTCATATTATCTAGGCGCTTGTACCCGCATGGACGTCCTTCCAATAGCGGGTCCAAGCACTACACCAAAGCACATCACAGCTGACCGCAACCGCTAGAGCCACGCGCGTAGACTAGATGCCCCCACCGCGCTGAGTGGGGGAAAGGTCGGCCCCGCTTGCACGGACGGGGCCGACCGATTCACCTGGCAGTGCCCGACGCCACTCCCAAAACACACCGTCAAGGTCGGCGGGGGTGAGCCTCCGCATCGCCTTCTCCCGTTGCCGGAGTCCGAGCTGCTCCCGCAGCCATGCAACGAAGTGGCGAACCGCCTGCTGGGAGACCTCGCTCATCGCCTGGGCCCTAACGGGCAGAAGAAAGTTGGTCACCATTTCGGGCGGCAGTCGTCGAACGGCGCGCGGCTGGGAGCGTTGTGGTACCGCAGCACCAGCCCGTTCCCCGGCCGGAGGGGACAAGCGGTCCTTCGCCAACCGGGCAAGATGAACTGACGGGTCCCCTGCGAGGACATGCGCATCTGAGGAGACAATGGCAGAAGCGGGTGATTCCACTGGTTGAGGCTCGCGAGGGGTTCCATGTGGCTGCACCGGCACATCTGGTTCCATCACATCTACGACAGCCGCCGCTTCTGTCGCTCCACCAGGAGGGACAGGCGGCTCTCGTGGCTCCTCAGCGTAAGCAACAGCCCCCACGCCGGTTTCCCCGTCGTCGTATCAACCAACCCCACCACCCTTATGCGGATGCAGACCGGATACACGAGCAGCTGTGGCGTGGAATGGGTCCGGCGTCGGTTGAGATGTATGTTGGGTAACACAGGAGCCCGTGACCGGCACGCCACGTGCGCGTAGACGCGGCACAGGCGCGGGACCAGTATACGTCATGTCCAGGCCATTGGTAGGCACGCTGCCCTGTTCGGGAGGAGGGAAGACACACAGGAACACGTAGGTACTCGCCAGACTCGCCTGTAGGGGCTGCACCACGAACCGAACGTCTCGGATGAAGCGCTTCACCTCCACATCAACGGGCGCCGTTTCCAGGTCCTGCACCGTTTCTGGCACCAGGAGCACCACATGACAACGCCCAGACACCTCTGGTTGAGTCTCCTCCATGAGGGCGGGCGAGAGTGTGTGGGTTCTACGGCCCCCCTTGTAAGGGGAAGCAGTACGACACACTCGCGCTGGAAAGGCAAAGAGAATTCACGAGCTCTTGTGCCGGCGTGTGGGGACGGGAGGTGGTGGGAGGGGTGGGGGAACAGGGAAGGCAGTGGCAGGGGATGATGGGAGCTGCCCCACACAACGGGTGTCCAGGCAGGTAAAACAGTAGGCGCGACGGGGGGTAAAAGCAGTCGGCGCGACTGCGGCTGGCAGCGCCTTTGACAGAGCCCCTGCCGGTCCGCGTGCAATGCAACTTTGTCTTGGCCGGGGACCCATATATATTCATATCCAATGTCCGCGACCTGCCGACGAGCCCGCTCCACTGTGCTTAGGTGGCACGTGAGCGGGGTTACGGTTCGAATTGTGTATAGTGCACGTGGCCAGTCGGTGAGCCTGGGCGTCGCCGGCGGTCGAGGAGCCCAAGCATGTTTCGATGGGCCGCCGTCAATAAGAATCTTGTGTGATTGTTTGCATAGCTGGCTTACCCGCATATTTATCTACAGGCCGACAACCCGTGTCGGTGGCCTGTCTGGCCACCCCACATGCCATGCAGGTGGCCTGCGGGCAGCCGGGCGGCTACCCGACCACAGCCGCCCCGTACCGCGAAAATATTTGGTATTCGGGAGGGGCCTACAGGTCACACACATGGGAATCGTAGGGGGGGGGGGGGGGAGGGGGGGGGCTGACAGGCCACCTGCACGGGGTTTGGATTGAGGGTGGCCGACAGGCCACATACACGGGACTCGGGGGGGGCCTACAGGCCACCCGCACGGGGTTGGGATTAAGGGTGGCCGACAGGCCACATGCACGGGATTCGGGGGGGGGGGGGGGGGGGGTTGGGGGGGCCGACAGGGTCAGGGGGCCGACAGGCCACCTTCATGGGATTTGGGGGGGGGGGGGGAGGGGGGCGACAGGCCACTTACACGGGATTGGGGGGGGGGGTGACAGGCCAGCTGCACGGGGTTTGGATTGAGGGGGGGCGACAGGCCACCTTCACGGGATTCGGGGGTGGGGGACAGGCCACCTTCACGGGATTCGGGGGTGGGGGGGGGGCGACCGGCCACTCGCACGGGGTTGGGATTGAGGGGGGCTGGCAGACCACCTGCATGGGATTCGGGGGGGGGGGACAGGCCACCTGCACGGGGTTGGGATTGAGGGGGGGCGACAGGCCACCTGCACGGGGTTGGGATTGAGGGGGGGCGACAGGCCACCTTTACGGGGCTCGGGGGTGGGGGACAGGCCACCTTCACGGGATTCGGGGGTGGGGGGGGGGCGACCGGCCACTCGCACGGGTTTGGGATTGAGGGGGGCGGACAGACCACCTGCATGGGATTCGGGGGGGGGTTGCGACAGGCCACCTTGACGGGACCCCGCCACAAGAGCAGGCAAGGGGAGTGGGACGAGAGGAGGGGGGGGGGGAGGGTGGGAAAGCAAAGTGGCGGCGGCGGGGGGCGGGTGGGGGGGGGGGGGGGGGGGGGGGGAGCACGCGGGGGCACCAGATGTCGCAACGGCCCCCGCCTGCGCAGCTGCGGGAAACGTAGGAACCCGGCGGCCGAGGCGTTTCCGTTTCAGAGAGGCCCTGGGGCGCTGCAGCGGCTCGTCAACATCCTTTCTTTACAGGAAGCACTTTAACTGGGTGTGCTGTGGGGGGGGTGGGGGGGGGGGTGGGTTGGGGGGGTAGGTTGGGGGGGCACAGGGGCTACTGATCACGCTCAAATCAAGCCCCGCGCACTGGAAATGGCCTGGCTGCGGATCCCGGGATATTTAACGAGCACTGCGCTGGTGCCCCCCGTAGACGTCGTCCCCCCCTCCCCACCCCCCCCCCGGGCCCCTCGCTGTCGTCCGTCGTTTTCCCCACCCTCCCACCCCTCCTCTCCGCTCCCCTCCTCGACCCCCTTCTTTAGCCTGCTTTCATCTGGCGGTGGATCGACCGTGTCTGGGCGACGGTAACGGATCGGATCGCGCAAGCGGGCGTGCGGGAGGGAGTTGGCGGGCGGGTGCGGGTGCGGGGGAGTACGGGGGGGAGGGAGTGGTCGGGGGCGCGTGGGGTGGGGGAGAAGTCGACGGGGCTTGGCTGTCAACCGGTGCACGTCTTCCCCGCAGGGGGGGGGCCGTTGCGACACCTGGTGCCCCCCGTGTGCTTCCCCCCCCCCCCCACCCGCTGCTGCCCACTTCTTTCCTTCCCGCCTTCCCTCTGCGGCCCCCCTCTTTTCCATCCCGCCCCCCCCCCCCCCCCCCCCCCCCCCCCCCCCCCCCCCCCCCTCCCCACCGTTCCTCTTTGGACGTTGTCCCCCGTGAACCCTACCTCCCTCACCCGTACGCGCGCCGGCTACAGACCACCTTTCACGGGGCCGTGCCCCCGCTCCACCTCTACCACCGGCGTATCGCCATGGCTGCCGGCGAGGGTGATGGGCGAAGCGGTGATGGTGGCGGTGACGGGGGGGATGCACTTGCTCGCCGGTCTCTGGCGACACTCCAACGACATGCTCGTCGGGGCGCCCTCATGAACGCCTTCGCCGCCGGAACCAATGCCGACGGGACCTCTGTCGGAGCTAGTGCGGCACCATCCCATTCTCCGACTGGGGACAATACAGATTGCGGCCCTGTCGACGGTGCCGGCGGGGGTGCTCTCGACCCTGCAGGCAGTGGTGGAAGTGTGTATGGTGATGACGGTGGAGCTGGTGCGCCTGCGGTGCCTTTGTCCCCCGATGCTCGGGTGTATACTGCTGGTGTGGGAGCTGCCGTTGAGCAGGCTGACCAGCCTTCCTCGAGTTCTGGCGGCGGTAGAGCCGCTGTTGTGAAGTGCGAGGATGTGCTGGAGAGCGGATATGGGATGGCCTCGGGCATCAGTGCCAGCTGTCGGCCGACCGAGCACGACCAATTGGATATCGGGGGGCGTCCACCGCTACCTCCCCCGCAACCGACCCATGCGGACTTGGTGGCTTTCGCGATGAGGGCCCTGGCGTCGGGGCCCCATCACCGCGAGCATGGTGGCCAAGTATCACCGTCACCCCCCCCGCGTGCACCGTCCGCGGGACGACTTCCCCCGCTGGCGTCGTTTGGTCGGTCGCACGGCGATCGGGCACCGTTGGGTGATGGGCGTGCAGAGCGACGCCCCCGAGAGTGTGGAGGTGTAGACGAGCACGTGCCCCGTGCACCTACACCCCGCCCGGTCGACGAAGCCGGTGTGCGTGCGTCCACCCCCCTCTCGGTCGACGAGGCCGGTGTGCGTGATCGCCGTGGTACACCACATACCGCATGCGACACGTGCCGCAACTCCCCCGTGTGGACGGGACCTGCCCCGGAATTTGCTCTCCCCGCCGGACAGTCGCGGACAAGCATGAGCAAGAGATCCCAAAAAAGGTCTCAATCGTGGTCGAGTGGAATCCCCCCCGTTAAGAGTGCGTGCCGCTGCTGTACGATGCGGTTCTGGTCGCGCCGGGGACTTGCGCTTCACGACGCGGCGTGCAGGGCGGCACGGGAGGCGGCTCGGGTGAATGAGCGGGGCAGAGCGCCGAAGGGGGGGTCAGCCGGGGGCCCGTCGCATGGACGCGTCGTTCGGCCGGCTCACCGTCGTCTGAGCACTATGCGCGACGACTCACACCGATACGGTGGTACGCGTGGTGGCTCACGTGGTGGTCCGGCGATGTAGGCGGCGCTGGGGTGCATCTCTCCTGCCGATGGGGTTGTTGACACTCGCCGGTACGGTCTACACCCGCGGTGGTTTCGTTCTCCCGCCGACCCGGCATGCCCGTGATGTACGCGCCCTCCGCTGACCTCCCCGTGCGGTTACGAACCGTACATCTCTCCTCATTGCGTGGGCCTGTTGGGGCGTCCGTCTTGTACAACAGATATGCGATTGCACACATCTGCAGTTGTATCTGTTCCAATACATCACTACTGAAGGAATAAAAACACTGCCATTGACGATACATGCGGCTCCACCGCCACCCTAGCTCTGTTACGTCCATAACATAGACCGATGCGGGCCGTCACATGAGGACATGGGCGGCGGCGGAGGGGCGCGAGGGCAGCCGTGCGCCTTGGCAGAATCGTGGTCCCCTCCGTCCTCATCCTCCACAGGGTCTTCCGCGTCAATTCGCCGCACCTCTGCCGCAATCGAATTGCGTACGTCCTCCGCACCACCGCGCTCCACGGGCGGGGGCGTGGCGCCAGCGGGGTTTCCGGCATCATGTAACAGCTCCCGTGCACGCACATTTCGGGTCCACAGCTCGTTACACATCCGAAGTACGTCCTTCAGCACTTCAGGCAAGCCACCGTGGACAGACACACCACCACCAACGCCGTGAGTACCGACGGGGGGTGGAACCTGTAGGTTTACGTCTGCGGGTCCGCCAGCAGGGACAGTGCCGCCCCCAAATCCCGCGGGGTTAAGCCGCCGCGACATTTCTGACAGTGTGACGGTCTGCTGCAGGGTAAGTTCCTGCAGTTCCCGCACCTCCGCGTTCAAAAGACGAAGGATAGCCTGTTGCTTGCGGAGAGTGCGGTGCTTGCGCCGAAAGTTCTTCGGCCTTTTCCCGCCTTCCCCACCATTCCCATCATCACCGGCCGCAGACCCGCCCACCCCACGCGCACCATCGGCCGTCACGCCGACAGGAGGAGCGGTGTCCTCGACGCCTGTAGCCATATGGCTGGCACCGGGGGCGAAACCAACACAGGCCAGGCTACGACCACCCGCGCGGGTGCGCTTACCGCCTGTTAGTCCGGAGTGTGACGGGGTACAGATACGACGCAAAAACGCGTGGATCATCACGTCTAGGCGGTGCCGCACGTCGTCCGTCAACACAGAGGTGCTTGCGGTGGCCGCACGTGGGAAGTTCGAGGCCCGTCGAAGAGATACAGTCCGCGTCCGCCACTCATCAACGGCGATCTTGGCGGCGTCACACACCACGGGAACCGCGTGTAACGCGAGGTCGTCGGTCGGTAACGAAGAAGTTTTGTCGCTTTGCTACGAGGCGTCGCCCACAGTCACCGCGTTCCTGCTCCCGTCCATGGTAAGCACCCCCCCCCCCCCCCCGCCCCGCTCCCCCCTCCCCCTGCCGTCACGACAGTGGTGACAACCACCCCCTCACCCGCTCGTGACAGGTGCGTCGTCCCCAGCAATTCGACGGCGAAGAGGCAAAGACGGCGCCGACCACGACCACGTGGGGAGTGTCAACGACGGCGAAAAGGCCAAGGCAAGGGCGGTGCCGCTCACGACCACGTAGGAAGCGTCGACGACGGCGAAGGAGACTACGCGGCGCCAAACACGGTCGTGTGGGGTGCATGCGCGGTACTGGCCAGAGCGGCGGCCGTGACAATGGTGGCGGGCCGAGGACGCGGGGTCACGGCCGAGTCCGTCACAAGTTGTTGTATTTTTCGTCGTTTTGGCGGGCGGCCACCGAAGGACCTCCACGTTGGGCCGGTAGTGGGGTGGGGTCCACAATCTATGGTCCGTTGCCCAAAGAAGATACATCGAGCATTCTTTTCTCAGTCCTCCGAGAAGCTTTGGGCCACGGGCCTCGGCCAATCAGGTGCGCCTACAGATGCCCCGGTGGAATGGGCCCCGCATGAGCGTTGGCCTGTCCCTTTTGGGAACCCACTGCCAGCGCGCTCATTAACTGGGACTGCGGGAGGGGGCACGCTGGATGGGGAGGGCCACGGCACGGGGGGCGGGGCCGGCGCGACGGTCAGCGTCGACGATGATGGCCATCAGCAGTAAAGTGCGCTCCACCATTGAGACCCCCATCCAATGGAACCATTATGAGGCATGCCTTTCTGGGATCCCTTGGTCCCATTACGAGGGGTGCCCTATTGCTGCCCTGACAGCGCGGTCCATTGGCACCGGTTTTTTTTTTGAATGGTCACGTTTTTCGGAACGGGCAGATGTTTCATGGCCACGGACAATCTTTTTGATATCCTATCCAGCACACCCTTACCTACGGTGAGACTCCAGTCTCCGAGATCCCTGCCGCCGCCGCTCCGCCGCTAGCAACATGTACGCGTTGCGAGAGCCAGCCGGCTGCGCGGAGGCGGGGGCACCGTCGACCAGCAAGCTACACGCGCGGCGCCTCCCTCCACGGGTCCAACCTCGCATCCACCGTCACTAACGCCAGTCTAGCCATGCTGTGGTCCGTGCGGAACCCTCCCCTCCATGCTTCCCTCCCCACTGCCGCATGCGCCCACAAAAACGCACTGCCGCAAACGGCGTGCCCGTCAGAAGTCGTTCCGCACCCGACCCTTGCCCCCCCCACTTACGTACCTGTCTCCATGCCCATCCACCACCCCGGGCGCTGTGCCTCTGCGGAGGTATTAATGGCATGACCACATCAGCGTCCGCCGTACCGATAGGTGAACAAATATCCGTAGCCCCAAGCAGCGGCGGAGCGTGAGCGGCAGATGGCGCAGACTCAAGGAACAACGATGGTGCAGCAGCGTTGGCAGCTGCTCCAGCCGCCTTTCGTGCCACCCCCGTCACCTCGGCCGCAGACGCCCCATCAATAAAGACCCACCCACCCTTCCACACAGCCCCCACCGCGGCCGCCGCCAGAACCCCTTCTGTCCCCGCGCACCCCCCTTCTCCCTTCTCCCCACCACATCCCCTGCCTCAACGTCCTCGGCCATCTCCACCCCCTCGCCCTGCTCACTTACCCCTCCGTTACCGCCTCCCTCCTCGTCCCCGTCGTTGTCGTCGTCCATGCCCGAGCCCTCCTCACTGTCCCACACTCCCTCGCCGTCCACGCCTCACGCTCCTCGAGCCGACGAACCGTGCGCCCCACGACCAAGTCGAAGTGCTTGCGGAGGGCTGGTGGCCGTTGAGCCCGCGCAGTTGGCGGTCCCCCCTTCCTCTTTTCCGTCGTCAGCAACGCTTTGCCGAGGCGCTGCGTGACGCCGCACCAACCACGGCGTGGGCGTGCCCCCCCCCCCGCACCCTCCTGCCACGAAGAGGCTTGCACTCTCTGCCCCTCAAAACGGCCCGCAGGACGCGGGCGGTGCGGCGCCACTGCTCAGCAGGCCGTGGCTTGGTTTTTGACGGAAATAATTCTGAGAGGGGGGTCGCTCTCGGAACTCTCTGACGGGCCCCCTCTCAGACTGTTCATTGAGCCTACCCCTGTGAAAGGTCATTAAACCCACCTCTCAATCATACCAAAATGACTCAGTTTCGGGACCCACCATTCGCCCATTGGAAGCTCAATAGGTGACTAGACCTCTAATCGACCCCTCAATGGGCGCGCGAACGTTTAGTGATGATGAACGCGGCGGTAGCAGCGTCGGTGGCGACGGCAGCGGCGGCGGCGGCGGCGGCGGCGGCGGCGGCGACAGCGGCGGCGACGGCGGCGGCGTTGGTGTCAACGGCTTCGCGACGAGGACCGCCACGGCGACGAGCACGACAAGGACGGTCACGACGACTGACTGGGGGGGGGGGGGGGGGGGGGGGCGACGGCGGCGGCGATGGTGGCGTCGGCGGCGACTGCAAAGATGCCGGTGTCGCCGGCTGCTGTAGCAGACAGCCCGCCGGCCGAGGGGGGTTGTGGCGGCCACCCCGGCTGTCGTGGTGGCCGTGTTGTACGCCGCTGCGGCTGACACGGTGGCGGTGGTGCCCGTGACGGCGCCGGTGGCGTCGGCGCTACCGACACGGTGGCGGCGGTGCCCGCGACGGCGCGGGTGGCGTCGGCGCTACCGCGTCGTCTGCGGAAGCGGCGACCGTCCTGACCGTGGCCGAGAGGACGGCCACGACGGCCGCCAGGGCGGCCGCGACGGCAGGCAGGCCCCACGCCGCTGCAGTTACGAGGTTTTTGAAGGGGGCGGTGCCAGCAACGGTGTTTTTGGAGGGGGGCAGCGGGGCGCAGGCGGCCGAGTCGACGTTCTGGTGGGGAGGAAAGGGGGGGGTAGGCCGCAGGCAGCTGTGACTACGTTTGTCGAAGAGGCCAGGAGCGGTGCCGGTGTTCAGGGGAGGAGGGGGAAGGGGGGCAGGCGTCCGCGGGAATTGTGTACCGGGAGGGGGCGGGGGGACGATAGTGACGTTGTCCGCGTTGTCGGTGCCAGTGGGTGGGGACTGCGGGGTTGGTGTTTGGGCTGCGGGGTGTCGTGGAGGCGGTGGCGTATCGGGGCGCGGCGAGAGAGAGGATTTGAAGGGGTGGTGCTTGCCTCTATTGGTGAGGAGGGCATTTGTGGCGATGACGGGAGGGTTGATGTATGGATGGGGGAGCGGGGGGATCGTGTTTCTTTGTTAGATGCAGACGGTTGGGGTAATGTCACTGTTACACCTGGAGTGGAGTGGGCGGCGGCGACTGTAGCGGCGGGGTGGTGATAGCGCCACGAGCGCTGGTACTCGTGCCTCTGCGGCAGGGTGTGGTACTTCTGGATGAACGGGAGCGGCAGTGATGTGGTGCTGGAATGACGCACAGTGATGTGGTGCAGGAATGACGCACGGCTATGTGAAGACCGAATATTGAGGGGCCTCGCGAGGGGGCGGTCAGCCCAAGAGGCAAAAAAGCAGCAAGGCACGTTGTGCACTTGCGTCTCTTCTCACACGAACCACACCCCTACCCCCTCACACCCCACAGACGCGGGACGCTTCGTCCCTTGTTCCATGGGGCCGAACACTGTTGGCGCCTGCGAAGAACCCACTCAGTCTGTAAAGCGACAGCAGTCGCGTCCTACGGCCCACGACTGTCTGTTTTTGCCCACCAGCCGCCCATTGCTCGGCCATTGGCCCACGTCCCCGCGCCGCACCCGGTCGCCTGAGAGCCGCCCCGCGAATCGACTGTTCCCATGTCGTCAGTGCGACAGCGCTCGGTCTCCTGCTTGGTCTCCTAATCGGTCTCCTGATGGCAGGGTCGACACGTACCAATCCTGTCCTTCTTACAAAACGCACACCCCCTATAAAGGTCGTTGTGGCAGGCAACCGCTCCCGGCAGTGCAACGGTCCAACGGGGCCCTACTACACACGACGAAGTTTGCGGGGCTGACCGGACGGGCGAGCATGCTTATCACCGTCCACCCCGCGCACGCCCGGGGCCGCGACCGCCGCTTTCTCCTCCTCACTCTCGTAAGAGGAGTCGGGACCGCGCATTCGCAACGCGGCGAGGTCCGACGTGGCTTCTACGAGACGCGCCTGTGCCCGTTCCACTTCCCGGGCGGTCGCCTCGGCCTGCGTACGAGCCCCTGTGGCGGCACTGCTGGTCTCGGCAACGGTGCGCGCCGCCTCGGAGGCTGCCCGACTGGACGCCTCGGCACGTTCTCCGGCCGCCTCGTGTCGGTCTACCGCCGCTGCGAGGGTGGGTTGCGCGTCCCGTAGCTCCTCCTCTGCCCCAGACAGGGCCGCTGACGCGATGCGTAGCTCCTCGGCCGTCCTTTGTGTCCACTCCTCTGCTTCAACGACGGCTCTGTCACATGCCGTTACGCTCGCTTCCGCCTCGATCAAGGCCGTCTGCGCTACTTGTACATTGTCCGTACAGCGCTTTGCCTCGGCCTCTCCTTTGGAGACTGTCCGAAGAGCCGCAAGATGTGCATCCGCAGCCTTGGCGAGCTCGCCGAGTGCATCCCGTATGCGTTCCAGGTCCGCCGTACGTTCTGTGGCGACCTTGACCGTCTGGTCCGTGGCTTCCACAGCCAATCGAGTCTTTGCGACGCGATCCACCGTGCGTCGGTGGTGCAGTAGGGCGTACAGGCGGCTCTGGGAAAGGTCACAAGCAGCGGAATTGTCGTCGGGGTCGATACACCATGGCCTCGGGGCTGGAAGTGATGAGGGGGTCGGGACAGCCTTGCTGCCATCTGCCGATAATGTGCGGATGAAAATGACAGCATGGTGCCGCCCAGGATCCACCGCAATGTGGTCAGGGCGACCAGGCGACAGCCCGCTCATGTCGGGCATAGGGGGGCAGGGGGGGGGGGGGGGGGGGGGGCGGGGGGGAGTGTTGCCGCGCGCAGGGAAGGGGGCTGTTGCACGTGCCGGAGACGGGCGGTTGTTGCCGGTGGGCGGCTACTGGGGACAGCGACGCGGTGTGGGTAGGCCCTCCTCGAATCCCAACCCCGTGCAGATGGCCTGTAGGGCTCCCCCCAATTCCTGTGAAGGTGGCCTGTCGGCCACCCACAATCCCAAATCCCGTGCAGGTGGCCTGTTGGCGCCACCCCAAGTCCCGTGTATGTGGCCTGTCGGCCCCCCTCAATCCTAACCCTGTGCAGGTGGCTTGTAGGCCCCCACCGAATCCCGTGCAGGTGGCCTGTCGGCCCTGCCCCCGAATACAGTGTATGTGGCCTGTCTGCCCCCCTCAATGCCCACCTCGTGCAGGTGGCCTGTCGCCCCCCCCCGAGTCCCGTGTTTGTGACCTGTCGGCACCCCCCGAATCCCGTGTAGGTCGCCTGCGGGCCCTCCTCAATTCCAACATTGTGCAGGTGGCCTGGAGGCCCCCCCCGAATCCCGAATACCGTGTATGTGGCCTGTTTGCCCCCCTCAATCCCCACCCCGTGCAGGTGGCCGGTAGCCCCCCCCCCCCGAATACCGTGTATGTGGCCTGTCGGCCGCTCTCGAATCCCAACCCGTGCCGGTGGCCTGTCACCCCCCCCCCCCCCAATCCCGTGTTTGTGGCCTGTCGGCCCCCCCACCCCCCCCCCCAAATGCCGAGTATGTGGCCTGTCGACCACTCACATAACCAACCCCGTGCAGATGGCATGTAGGGCCCCCCCCGAATCCTGTCGGCCTCCCTCAATTCCAACCCCGTGCATGTGGTCTGTAGTCACAGTCTGGGGTGGTTGGATTGTACACCCCAATCCGCGTCCGCTTGTGTAAATGTGGTGCCGTGTGCACGCTTGCGTGCTGGCTGTGTGATGCACGCTGTCGACGACGCACCACACCCGCGTCCCACCCTACCGCCTTTGCGGGTGAATCGACCGTGTCTGCGTGCGGGAGGATGGTGGCGGGCGGGTGCGGGAGCGGGGGGGTACGGGGGGGGGGAGTGGTCGGGGGCGCGTGGGGTGGGGGAGAAGTCGACGGGGCTTGGCTGTCAACCGGTGCACGTCTTCCCCGCAGGGGGGGGGCCGTTGCGACACCTGGTGCCCCCCGTGTGCTTCCCCCCCCCCCCCACCCGCTGCTGCCCATTTCCTTGCTTCTCTGCCCTCCCGCTCCTCCATTCCGCCCCCCTCCTTTCAACCTCTTCCCCGTCGGTCCCGTCGGTTCCCTGGTTGTGACCGCCCGACTGCTTGATGGACTTTCAAGACGGCATCGGCGAGGAGGGTTCGCCAGACGACATCCGGCCTGTTGTGGCTACCCACACAACTGTCGGTGGACGGGACGATGCCGAGGCAGGCGTAACTGCCCGACCAGTTACGGTCCATGGACGTTTCCCTTCCCATGGGAGTGTTCCTCAGCGGACGAGACCAACGCCTGTACCATTATCAGCAACCGCTGCTCGCAATCGTGACCCGACCACCACCTCTGTGCCTCGTGGCACCGACGCAGACAAGCTGGACTTGCTTGTTGCTGATGGTTGCCGACAGTTGCTGACGGGCGGTGGAACCCCCCCAACGGCCACGTTGTCAGCGCTGATTCGTGATGCGACCGATGTGGCTGCGCGTCTTCTTGCGCCCCACGAGGGCGTTCCGGTAGACCCAATCGTCGCGTCCGCTGTGGTTCTCAAGTTGCGCGCACTCGTATGGCCTGTAGCCGATCGAAGTGACGTCATGGATGTGTTTCGCCGTGGACTGTGTGCGGCTCTGCGCTGTGACAAGGACTCTTCCGTTGTTTGTCTACCTGCCAACGTCGTTGCCTGTCTGTTGTCTGTCATCGTCTTGCCCGTCACGGACCCGGAGTCATGGTCTACGGGGTCACGCCTGTCGGCCTTGGCTGTCTGTGCAACTGCGATGGGCAGCGGGCAGCGGGCTGGGACTACATGGTCCGCGCGTCAAAGTGCGTCTCCACTGCCGTCCCGTAGGCCCAGCGTAGGCGGCAAGCAGCAGGAGCAGCCGCAGATACTGTCCTCGTCTGGTCTTCTGACCGAGTCCGCCGTGGAGGCCACATGCCTCTTGTTGTTGTCGGGCCTTCAGACGGGGACATCCGTCCGCGACTATACGAACACGGGTGATATCCTCCGGCTTCTCTCCCTTGCATGGCGATTGGGCTACTGGCCGGCGGCGGCGACGGACTCTCTGGCTGCGCTTGCGGCCAGGGACTCGTCACTGGTGGTCGACTTGGCCCTCGCGGCGACGGACGACGCAGCCCGTGATGTTCTTCTGCGATCACGACCAGAGAAGGCGTGTACGGAGCTTTTGCTTCGCATGTCGACGGCCACGGCCGCGTGCATAGACGGTGGGCAAGAACGGAACGCCCCCTCTGCGGGGACCCGCGCTGTGGCGATTGTTTTCCACCCGCGAATGACGAGGTTGTTGTCTGTGCCGGGAATCATCCCGTTCGTGCCCGGCTTTATCGCCACGGAGACCCCCGAGTATGGTCCGTGGTGTGCGGGGGTGACTAGATACGTCACGACGCTTCTCCGCTGCGTTTGTGTCGTACTTCGCACCCCCTCCCATGTCGAGAGTGGCAAAGGGGTGGGAAACTGGACTACCTGCATGTACACGCTTGCGGGCACAGGTCTGCGCCTGCTGATTACGGCGGACGTGTCGCTGCGAAAGGAGTCACATCACCTGATGTGCCTGTTGGCGCACTGGTTTGAGACCGGAAACGAGACGATGATGACGATACCAGCAGGTGCAACTCAGACGCTGGGCGAGCTGCGGTCACGGTCTCCAGACGCTCTACTCCGTCCTTGCAGGATCGTCGCCACCCGCACGGCTGCCGACGAGGCGGACACGACGGCAGTTGTTGAAGATGGCGTCGCTGGTCGAGCCCCGGCCGCCGCCGGTGAGGCGCCTGTGGCGGGCACGGTCCTGCGTGGTCACAAGCCGTGCCCCGCTCCCGGCCCTCTGTTTATCTTTGCCATTGCCGTGGACGCTGTCCTTCGCATGCTGCGCATTGCAGCTGCACGTGACGAGCCGTCGGGAGAGTACGTACCCTTACAGGTTTTTGCTGTGTGTACGGCGCTTGTGCGGTGCTGTGATGCATTTGTCGTCGCCATGCCCGTGAGTGTTGCTTGTTCCATGCGCTCCGCCGAAGGCAGACACGCGGCGTGGGCCCGCTTGACATGTATCCTGAATCACTTGTACCACGAGAGTGGTGGCAGGGTGCCAGCAAGGGCGACGGCGTCGGTCATGGGTGACGTGCGGCGCCTGCTGGTGCGGTGCGTCCGATTTTTGGGATCGCCCGCATGGGAAGGCTGTCCGGACGAGATTTGGGTGTCCGCGAGGCCCGTGGCAGATGCCTGGTTTAACTCCCTACCGTGGCTATGGCGTCTTGCCTTTGCCGACCCCAGCGACAGCACCCTGGAAGTGGTGGCTTCCGCCGCAAAGCTGTACTGGCGTGCCGTGTGTCGCCGTGGCCGAGTCAGTTTACCACACACGTTGTCTGTGTCGCGAGCGGCGATGGCAAGCACAACGCACCGGCTGTTGCAGGCGAACTGTGGTGGGGACTTGTTGGGCAGTGGCGCTGTACTGTTGGAGGGGTTGGCCGAGGTGAGAAGCACCCTGTTTTACGGCAAGATCAGTCGGGACCTGCGGCGACTGAGTTGCACAATTGACCAGCTGCTGCGTGACCTGGAGAGCCAGCCGCGGGGCCCACCGGGGACGTGTGCAGGTGTACCTGTGCCGGTGAACACGCGCGGGACGGGTACGGCGGACTGCCCTATTAAGATCATTGACGACGATAAGGAGCTTGTGGCTCTCCCTTCGGAGCCGGTAACGACCCCGTACTCCATCGCTGATGGCTCGGCTGTTCCTCCCTGCCCCAAGGGTCGCCCAGTACGGGGTGACACTGGACCAGTCATTGTCACGCGGCAGACGGGAGCTCCCCGGGGCTCTCCTGGGCAGCAGCAACTGGTCGACGTGGGGGACCTACCACAACTGACTCCGCGCCTGGCAATGCGCAAAGCCATTGGCGTCCGCGCCCTGGGCAACGCGACGCCGACTTGGAAGCCGGTCGATACCATTGTTCTGCGTGGCGAGGAGGATGCGAACGCCGCGAACAACGCGGCGACGAAATGGCGGCGGCGTGTGTTGCGGCTCGTGGTTGCCAAAGCCGGTATGGCCGCCTCTGCTGTCGCGGCCGATGCATGGCAGAGATCGCTTGGGTCCCCCCCCCCCCGCGACCTCACCCCGCCTGTACGTGCGCCCACGGATGGGATGCGTACCCGCTATGGTTCGTCCTACGTAATACCTGCCACACACACAGACGCCGCACAGGCACTGACCGTCGACGTGTGTGTTGTGGTGTCAGGCCATCCACGCCCCGACTGCGAGGACGGGTCAGAGGACGGGGATCGTCACGACCGACGCATTCGACCGCCGGAGGACGCGGCGGCTGTCTCACCGGGGGACCTGTGTAACGTATGGGTTGACCAGGCAGAGGCGGACACCAGCAAGCGTTCGCTCAGCACCTCCGTCGACGCGGTCTGTGTCAGACGCAGCGTAGTGGCGGAACCTGTGGAGTCGGGGTCTGGCACGACCAAGGCGACGCTGCTGTGGCTTTCTGTGCGACGCACAGACGCTCCCCTGTTGCCCTGTCACACCAACAGCTCCGACGGCACCCGTCGGTTCGTGGTGGTGACCCTGTCCTTGAGCATTGTCTCCGACTGGTGTGAGTACAGCGGCCTCGGAGAGTGAGCGCGTCTGCCACTTTCTGTCCGTAGTAGCCTGGAATCGTAGGAGAGGGCGGATACATCAACCCCCCTTGTCTCGGGCACATTGCCGTCAGCGCCGGAGCGACGTCCCGACAGTGGGCCTCCGCGCGTTCCCCGCCTCGACGTATCGATCCAACTGGACGAGTCCCAGGGGCGGGTCGTTAGGGCCATCGTTGACGCGTTTGCCGCGCCTTGTGTCGGCTGTGTGTTGGTGACCGGTCCGCCGTGTACGGGCAAAACGCGGACCATTTTGGGTGTGGTGATGGAACTGATTCGGTTTGGTTGCCTGCATCAGCCACTTCTCTCCACAAAGCTGCTGGTTGTGTCGAGGACCAACGACGCATGCAACCAGATTCTGTCTGCACTACTGCCCCTGCGCGGTCTGCTGCAAGGCTACAGTTGGGGGCGCCGGTATCTGGCACAATTGGCAGGGTCTTCGCCGGGGACTTCGTTCCCTGTGCTGTTACGGGTCGGTCTGGCGCCGCCTAAGAACGACCCGGTTGCCGTCACCCACATTGACGCCGTCGTCGACGATTTGCTGCCTCGCGTCTACCCTGACGTGGTGCAGCGGCTGGAGGTTGCACGAACGGCCGTTGTACAAGGAGAGCACACGGTGCTGGCTTATTGTTCTTCTGGGGGGCCGCCACTTGCGACCAATGACGGGGGCCCGACGGCGGCGCCCCATGTCGACATCGGAGTCGTACAGGCAGCACAGTACGAGCTGGCGGAAGCTACCAAGGCGGTCAAGAATTCGATGCGGCGGTTGCGCAAGCGAGTCGCCCGGGATGTGCCGGTTGTTGTGACAACCACGGCCTCCTCTACGGGAGGTGACATCGGCAGCCTCGGCTACCATGCCGTCATCGTAGACGAGGCTGCCTCGACAAGCATCCCTGCGGCCGTTTCTGCGGCTGTCCGGGCGTCGGGGGAGGCTGGTCGAGAATCCGCCGAGATTACGCGCTGCTTCGTGTTCATGGGTGACCCTGCACAGCTGCCACCAAGCTGTGGAATGCGGTACAGTGGCGACCTCATCCCGATGAGTGACAGCGTGTTTGCGCGGCTTCAACCGTACCACCCTCGATTGACACTAAGAGAGCAGTACCGTATGCGGCCCCTGTTATGGGACATTGACCGACGCTTGTTCTACCCGTCGATCCCGGGTTGTGCGCGTGCGGTCGGGCCCAAGGCGTTGTGGGACTGCGCCACCCGGGTATTACCCGCCTGGCTGGCGCGGTCGCGACGGAAGCCGCTCCACATCACAAGTACCTCCCTACTACCGCCCACGGCTCGACAGGAAGCATCCGACCGTGGCACTGGAAGCACGACAAACGAGGCGGAGGTACATGTGGTGGACGAGGAGTTGAGGAACCTCCTTCGTGGCTGGGCGTCGCATCCCTCATGCGACCTGCGAGTGCTCGTGCTGACACCGTACAGGGCCCAGCAACGGTTGCTCGGCGCCGCTGTGGCGCGGGCTCGAGTGGCCACCCCCCCCCCTCGACAGACGCACCATCGGTACACGGTACGAGTGTCTACTTTTGACGGCTGTCAGGGTGCGTCGGTGGACTGCGTGCTGCTGTCACTCGCACGGTCCGTCCCCACCGACAACCGACACACACGGGAGTACAGGATGCGCTTTACCGGGGATGCCCGCCGCATGAACGTGATGCTGTCCCGGGCAGAGGCACATCTTCACGTGGTAGGGGACATTGAGTACATCGCCAGCTCGGAAACCAAGTGGGATGAATGGTGGGACATTGTGCGAGACCGCCACGCGGACTGGGCGGGCCTTGTGCACATAGAAAGTGCGTCTGTGCAGGGTACCGCCTCCAGACACAACCGTCTCTAGCGCCAATACGGGTGGCCGCCAACACGTCGCTGAGACGGGTGGCCCCGTGGCCACGGAGTGGACGGAAGATGGGCACGTGCCACCCTGTCGCCACCGTCCCGACGCCCATGCGCTTCATCCCGCGTGGGCGGGAGTTTACGATCAGGGAGGGGCCCGGGAGGAATCCTGGAGGTTTGCATTTAAACAAGTGGGATGGGAGCTGGGGGGGGGGGGGGGGGGGGGGGGGGGGGCGGGGGTTGGAGGGGGCGGGGGGTGGATGGGGCGGATGGTGGGCGGGAATTTGTTGGTTCACATGCATATACCCTATTCACGTGCAGTTGACAGGACACTACCATGGGTGACATCCCGCATCAACCCCCTGTCACTGCCGATATTCTCTCGTATACAGATTGGACAGGTCCATCCCTGGTACATGGCCGGTGCCTTGGTCAAAGGGAGGGGGCGAGGGGGGGGGGGGGGGGGGGAGGGGGGGAGGGGGTTATCACCCACCTCCGCCGTTGCTAGTACCACGCCCGGCATGTTGCTCGCCTGACGTCCGTGGGGCACCGGGGGTGCCTGATGGCCCTCCCTGTCCTCATGGATAAGAGCCATTCCAGTGGCACATGTCGCTTCCAGGGCCCTCAGTTTGGTCGTCAGGTCACACAGTCGCTTCCGTGCGAGGGTTCCGTCCGTAACTGCTTTGTTGACAAGAACGCTAAGTTCCTCCATGACTGTGTCGACGACAGCCCTTGCAGCAGATAGGGCCCCATCATCGGGGTTCGGCCCGAGTGACTCGAGGCTTACCATGACCCTGAACACTACAGGCGTTGTAGCGGAGGTCGCGCCAGCCTGCCGAAGGACCGTGGCCACGGCACCGACTAGCACCGGTTCCAGCCGAGACAGGGCAGCCGACGTCGAAGCTGCATGGGCACGCGTCGCATTCAACTGGGCCTCTGTAGCAGCCACCCTGTCGCGGGCGACGGATAAACGATTGGCCGCGTCGAGAACGGCGCTCTTTGCATTCTTGAGGCCGTGCACCGCGCCGCTGTGCTCCCTCCCGGCCACATCCCGTGCACGACTGGCCGAGCGAATACGGTCCGCCAAAAGCGCGGTACGACGCTCTGCCTGCTCCCGACTGGTACACGCACTGGTGGCCTCCGCCGTGCTTGCAGCGGCCAGGTCCCGAACGACCGCAAGCTCGGTACGCGCCACCTCTTGTGCCGTAGATGCCTGATCCAATTTGACTTGAACACGCTCGTGTGCCGCACGGGCCAAGGTCAGCGTGGCACGGCACTCTTCGACATTCTTGACACGTGCGTCGCGGACAGTCTGCGGCGGCCGCTGGTCGGCTCCTCCAACACAGCCGTCAACAACTTGCCCTGTGCGGCTGGGGGAGCTCTCGTGTGGCGGTGGTGACGAAGGCTGCTCGCCGAGGGCGCTCAGCATGGCCTGCAAACTCCTTGAGGCTTGAGCAGCAGTAGCCACGTCTGGCTCTACCGGCGCGGTACGCTGGTCCTTTCGGGCGTCTTCAGCACGGGCACGATTTCTGGCGCCGACCACTTCGGCGACCATACCGGCGGTCGCAGCTTGGCGTTGGCTGCGGGTGGCCTCCATTCGCCGGCGTACCCTGTCTGCGTCAGACTCTGGTCCCGCCACGCAGTGAAGGTGAAACGTGCTCGTGCACTCGGGCCGACGCGCGCTGCATGTCACGTCTGCCCGCCGAGTTCCGCAGCTGGCTTGGAGCAGGTTTCCGTGCGGAACTTGTGTGTCCCAATTCAGGTCCCATAGCGCGTGGAGGTTTGGGCAAAGGCGTGCGTGCTCAGCTTGCTCCGCTGCCGTTAAGATCTTGGGATACATTGATGCACCACCGCGCCTGAAATAGTACCACATGATGGCTTCCAGGAGAAGCGGCGGCAGCTCGCAAAGCACGCGGTCAACGGACAGGGAGTGCCACCAAGACGCCACAATGTCACACAGCATCGACGAGGCAATGGTGGTCCAACGCCTGTGTGAGGTTGTCTTCGTACAGTCCCAGAAGTACGTGAAGCCGTCGGGTAATGGGGGGGGGTGGGGCAGTCGTCGTCCAAAGTCGAGCATATTCGAAAGTCAGGGCCCCTCCAGGTCCACGGCTAACTCCCCCGCCCATATCGGACATACGACGCCTCGTGCACGCCACACGCGGTCCGCAGCGACAATGTCAGTTGATGGTCGCGCCACGCCTTGAATAGCCTTTTTTGCGTCGAGGAGGGGTTGGGTGCCCATGTTTCTCAGAGACGTTAGCGGGACCACGTCTTCAAGCCGGAACGTGACCAATTCGCCGTGACGTTCTGCCTCCAATGTGCGCTGTACCAGAAGACGCAGAGCCGCGGCGTGGGCATCGTCCCGCGCAAACGGGAACGTGACCTGTTGAGCCAAATCCCGTACCAGCACAGCCGATGGCCAAGCCCGGAACACATCACAAAGAGCGGCTGCTGTCACGGCCAACGCCGCCACCGGGTCCCGGGGATGTCGAGCGTACCCGGCATGACACAGGAGGCGGACAAAGTAAGACACGGTCCCGCCGTCCAGGACCTGGCGCACAATCTCGTTCGTGAAGACGAGCACATCTACGATCCTCGGACTGCCCACATTCGACAGGACACCGTGTATGGTGGCAACTGGGACAGTGCGCCCACCTGGCGGTCGAGCTCGACGGTGGACAAGTAGGAAGCCAGGAGAGGGGGCTTCACCACGTTGCTCCAACGCGGACAGGGCCTTGCCGCGAAGTCTTTCCGCATCTGTACGGAGGGCCTCGTGAGTGTCTCGATCGGCTCCGGGTGTGGATCGACTGCGGCGCGAAACCTTGAACGATGACCATCGCAGGCGTGACCCCGGCGAGCTCCCCGGTGCGCTCGGGTGCGGCATCATACATGAATGACGCACGGGGATGGTGGGTGGTGGAGAAACCAAGGTGCGGTGCTTGTCCAGGGGAGGTGGGGGGGGGGGGGGGTGGGGGGGAGGGCGCGGAGCGGGGGAGGGGGGTGGGGTTGGCGCAACAGTAGGGGTGGGGAGGGCACTGCATAGACAACAGCAGGCAGCACAAGAAGGGGTCGTGTGTCGTATCCCCACGCGAGAAAAGCCACGGGAGAAAACCGCATGCACGGCTTTTCGACATGGGAACGGTGAGTGGTGTCTCCATAGTTAGATACACAAATACGTGGACATGTAGATAGATACGTAGATAAGCACTTATGATATGTGTTGCAGTTCTCCCGATTTTGCCCCATGTGGACAAGAGCAAGAGCAAACTGTGTTTGACCAATGATATGGCTCAGATGCAGCCTCTCTGGCCAATGACTGCTCTGCATGAGGGTCCGTTGTTGTACGACCAGTGTGAGGGCCAAATTGGGGTGGTGGGCAGGCCACATGTACCTCATTTGAAATGGAAGTCATCCAGTCAGAGCGAGCGGGCTTGTACCTACCACCCTGCTGCCCCTTCCCTGCCTCGGCCCCTACCGCCGACGCCCGCCCGCCCTCTCCGCCCCACTCGTGTCCCCCGTCACCCCCTTCCGTCCCGTCTTTCCCGTCTTCCCCATCACCTCAGTCTCCCCCATCTCTCCCATCTCTCCTGTCTCTCCCATCACTTCTCTCAGGTCCCCCGTCCTCTCCACCCCCCGTGTACTGCACTCTGTCCCCCTGATTGCCCCCCGTTCCCCACCGATGATCTCTATGGCCGCGGGGCCCCTTCTTTCCCGTCTTTGTGTGCGTGTGTTCCCCAGGAGGCGCCCGCGCACAACTGAGGACACGTTGGCCGGTGTAACTTGTTGACGTGTAGTGAATTCGACTGGCCTGCACGAGGAAGCCATCGTGCCAGGGCGGTGCGTATCCCAGCATGCCCGTCGTAGTGCCTTTGGGACCAGAAGACGGTCTGGCAGATACCATTGTCCGTCGGATCCCTAACGTCGTCGGTCTCATCCGGTCACACCTGACTACGTATGTCGAAAGCTTGACGGACACGGATCGAGCTGCCATTGGACAAGTTTGTATCATGGTGTACGGCGGTCAAGAACATGCAAGCGACACAATCGAAGTTTTGGCGCTGCCGTGTGGTTTAGGAGATATCCCGTCCGAGTTGCTGGATGTGACGGAAACACTCATCCGCAAAAGCATTGTCTTCTGTAGCGGCTCACCTGCGCATAAACCTCGACTGTTTGTGGGTGCGCCTGGTCTTGCGCCAGCGGTAGGGGGCGGGGCTGGTCCAGTCACCACTGCGGGGGCGGCGGCGGCCGTGGATCCCGTGGCAGGGGCGGCGGCGGCGGCCGTGGATCCCGTGGCGGCGGCGGCGGCGGGGGCGGCGGCCGTGGATCCCGTGGCGGCGGCGGCGGCGGCGGCCGTGGATCCCGTGGCGGGGGCGGCGGTGGCGGCCGTGGATCCCGTGGCGGGGCGGTCCCCATTAGCGACTGTCATACGGGGTGCGTACAGAGACGTCGTCCGCAAACAAACTGTGGGGGCAGCACGGTCACGGTCATCCGGCAGCACCGCAAGCGGGTAAGTGTCGCTGTCAGGCCTGGGGGAGATGCTGCGACAAAAGATCGCTGCTGGACGTCCGGCGACCGTGGAAACGTGCCCTCGACGGCAAGGACACCAATCGACTGTCGCGGAGCAGGACGCGGTATCGCTTGTGACGCCGCCCATGGTGGAAAGTTTTTTGTGCGTCTGTGGTGTGGAGGCAATGGACGAGGTGTCGTCGCCATGGCTCCGTCGCCTCTTCCCGTGGCTGCGTGCCAAGTTGGCCCCGGGTAAAGATGGTTTTCAGTGGTCGCAGTACATCCCACAAGGGCTATCGGATACTACGTGGGAATGGGCGCGTGCGCTCTCGGGGGAGACCGTTCCCCCAGTGCGTGCCACAGGCGTACACCTGCATACGACCAATAGGAACATCGACTTGATGCGCCTCCGTGTAGCTCTGCTGGTCGCTGCACACTTGGAAGAATTCTGGTACCAAGCGCTGTACAATTTCCCTCACGAAACGAGTGGAAGACGATGAAGGCCGAGGGACGGGGAGTGTGGAGGGGGGGGGGGGGGGGGGGCGGGGGGGGGGGGGGAGGTGTACATGAAAAACACATGGTAAGATTAGAAAGAGGGACCGTACGAGATTACGAAGTGATGACTCTTTGACCAAGACCTGGGGCAGGGGCAACGACGGCGTCATCCCAGTCCCGAGTCGACGAATTCAGTTCAGAGCGGTCTCCTGCAACAGTGGTCTCCTGCGCAGCACTGCTGATCGCCTGTCAAAATATTGCTTGCTTTTTTTTGGGAAATTCTCGAGCAGAAACCTGCATGAAACCTGCATCGACCCCCCCTCAAGGCGTCATACGCACTGCTTTTACCCCCACTTCTTGCTTTCTGCCTACAACAGCTCGAGCGATTGGTAGTCGCCACCATGCGATGGGTGCTGCGACAGGGCGCCCAGGCCGACTACTTCACAGCGGCACGGCGCCGCATTTACCGGCCTCGACTACAGGCAGTGTCCTTACCATCTGCGCGCTGGCGACATCCTGTGGGTGCCCACGCGCCCGTCCGTGACGACGCCTTGTCGTCGTCGCCCGTGTTGTTGTCCCATTTGAAACCACATGCGCAAGGGACATGTGGTTAATCGGGTCCGGTTGGGTCGGTCGCAGACGTATAGGCAGCAAACGAATTTTTTGCTCTCGCCTGATGTGGCCCCACGCGAGCAGTGAGTATGCCCAGGTCCCTTACCACCCCCGTCCGCGCATCGCGCCGCCGGCGCTCACGGCCTCGCGCCGTGGACCACGCCGCTGGGGGGCCGACCGCCTCAATTCCATGGCCCGCGTGGCCACCGTGACGACAGCCCGTTCAAGCAGCCCCAGTCAGGCGGGCACCAGGCCAGGGTCGAACGGGTCAACCAGGGTCGAACGGGTCAACCCTGCCGCGGCCGATCGCGGGCGTCAAGCTCAGGTCCCCACAGTGACACACGAATGTAGATATCGGGGTGCGCCAGGCCGGGACAGTCACATACATCACCCAATTCTGCCGAAATACGGCATACAGACGATCCCGTGGGCAGCTGTCTGAGCAGCTGGGATAATCGCGGTGCGTGACGACGATCCACATGCCCGACCTGTTCTCCCATGAGGAACGACAGGGTGTAGGAGACGTCCGCCGCCGCCACCTGCATGGCCCATGTGGGTGGCCTCCCGCTCGCCCAGCCACCCCACCTGCACCGGGGGTGGTTTCAAAGCAGAGAAGCAGAGGCATTGGTCGGATTGCCTTAGAGGGGCGCCTTTTCCTTCACCAGAGACAGCGATGGTGCACCGGACGGTCGGAATAGCATGGCTTCCCCCGCTCCGCTCTCCGTGTCCACTGGGGTCTGGGTGCCTAAAACAGGATGAGCAGAGGCTCATCATGATCACTGAACCCGCACAGGGCGTAGCCGGTGGTACCCCCTTCCGGTTGGCACCATACAGTTGGCCGGCCGTGATTATTTTTCTCGTGGAGGCCTTCAGGATGCGCAGCAGGCCGCCTGCCGTGTTGGCAAAGGCAGAGGGAAAGTCGCCTGCGCGTACCACTCACCCGGAGCATGCCCGGTGCTGGTCGACGTGTAACCAGCTACTTGCTGCCACGCGTGTGGGGCTCCGCGGCCGCGGCCAGGGCAGGACCTAAAGAATGGACAGCTGCTGTACAACCGCTCCATATCCGTTTCGTACTCTCTCTCTCTTCTAATAAAAAAAAAAAAAAAAAAAGCTCGCGGGCTTTCCCCACGTGTGACGCGGTTCTCTGTGTCTCGTGCGACACGAGGAAGAGGTAGTGGTGTCCACAAATTCTACGTCTACGCAACGCACACTCACACCCACGGTAAAAGAGGTAAACGTACGCTGAGAGCCACCGTTCAAGACACGCTTTACACACTTTGGTCGTGGCGGGGTACCCCCGAGACAGAGATGTGTATAATGCGACCATGCACACAAACAGTTCTACGAGATGAGGTACGACAAAAAAGGCACGAGAGAGAGAGATGATGTAAAAAAACGCGACACACGGAGCTGGCACGTGACGAGGGTCATACGCGGAGGACGGCAGATGGGTCGTCAGGGACCAGGAAAAGCGGGTGCACGTGACGATGATGACGATGACGGTGGAACGACGCCGTGTTCCAGCTTTGGAGGCGGTTCCAGAACAGGAATGACAGGCGGCGGTGGCAGTGGGGGCGGCGGTGGCGGTGCCACCATTCGCGACGACCGACGGAGTGCCAATCGAGCCGATCGACGGAGAGGCGACGGCGACGGCGGCTGCAGCGGCAGCGGCGGAAGCGGTGGCAGCGGCGGCAGCTGCAGCGCAGGCGGTGGCGGCGGCGACGACGGCAGCGGTGGCGTTGGCATGGTGTCCGGTTCCGGTTTAGGATCAGGCTGCAATACAGGGTGGACAGACGGCGGTGGCGGTGCCACCATTCGCGACGACCGACGGAGTGCCAATCGAGTCGATCGACGGAGAGGCGACGGCGACGGCGGCTGCAGCGGCGGCGGCGGAAGCGGTGGCAGCGGCGGAAGCGGTGGCAGCGGCAGCAGCGGCAGCGCAGGCGGTGGCGGCGGCGGCAGCACAGGCGGCGGCGGCGGCGACGACGGCAGCGGTGGCGGTGGCCGGGTGTCCTGTTCCGGTTCAGGATGAGGCTGCAATACAGGGCGGACAGATGGCGGTGACGGTGACTGTGGTGGTGGCAGCGGGGAGACGGACGACGAAGATGATGACGACGAAGATGATGAGGTCGGGGCCAGAGGCATGAGGGGAGGCAGCCGTCGCGGAACCGGTGACAGAGGGGCGCAAGGAAGCGATGGTGATGACGACGAGGATGACAATGGCGGCGGCGGCGGCGGCGCCAGTGGGGACGACGGCAGCGGCGGCGGTGGCGACGACGGCGGCAGTGGCGACAACGGCGGCGGTGGCGGTGGTGGTGGCAGCGGGGAGACGGACGACGAAGATGACGACGACGAAGATGATGACGTCGGGGCCATAGGCATGTGGAAAGGCAACCGTCGCGGAACCGGTGACAGAGGGGCGCAAGGAGGCGAGGGTGATGACGACGAGGATGACGATGGCGGGGGCGGCGGCGGCGCGAGTGGCGACGACGGCAGCGGCGGCGGTGGCGACAACGGCGGCGGTGGCGGCGACGGTGGCTCCGGCACACGTGCGCGCTTGTGGCCGGGGATTCGCCCCGCGCCCGTCTCGCCCGCGTGTAAGTCACATATCAGCCGCGTCCCCAGCGCCTCGGTCGTGCGCATGAGCTCTCTGAATGCTGCCGCCGCAGGCTCAGGACCATACCGGCCGCCGCCGGAGGGTGCCACCGCCGCCGACCCATAGCGAGCGTCGCAACCATGCCGGCCAGCGTCAGGAGGCACAGGTGCCCCAGCCCCATCCCCATACCCAGGCCCAGAACGAAAGCCGTACCGGCGAGCGTCAGGAGGCACAGGTGCCGCAGCCCCAGCCCCATACCTGAACCCAGAACGAAAGCCGTACCGGCCAGCGTCAGGAGCCCCAGGTGCCGGTCCAGCCCCAGACCCAAACCCTGAACGAAAGCCGTACCGGCCAGCGTCAGGAGCCACAGGTGCCGGTCCAGCCCCAAACCCAGACCCAGACCCAGAACGAAAGCCGTACCGGCGAGCATCAGGAGGCACCGCAGCCCCAGCCCCAGACCGCAGACCCAGACCCAGAACGAAAGCCGTGCCGGCCAGCACCAGGTGCCACCGCGGCCGGTCCAGCCCCAGAGCGATGTCGACCGCCAGTGGGTGCCCCCGCCGGCGAAGGCTCAGGGTCGTCACGCGGGTAGTTGGGTCGTTCTTTCGACGCTGCTGCCGGTGGGCGTACCGACAGCATGCAGGGACAAGGGTGAGGAGTGTGGCAGTGGCAAAAACACCGGAAGGGGGGGGGCGAGCGCCCCGGCACACCCGAACCCGGGCCGCGACGGTTACGTAACGGCCGCTTTCCGCTGGCCACATACCGCTGCGGGACGTCAGGCGGGTCCATATCAACACAGGGAGAGCACCCCGAGAAGCTGCGGGGGGGGGGGGGGGGGGGGGTGGGGGGGGCGGGCAGTTTTGGAGGTGGTTGTGAAAGAGGGGAGGGGGCGGGTGGCAGGGACTGGGAGGGGAAAGGACGACCGATCCGTCGAGCCGCGCCGTGTTGGGTGTGGGGGAGGTCGGTTCGCACGGGGTGGTGTCGTCGACGGGATGCAGGGTGAGTGTGTGCCATCGTTGAAGGCCGCACCGCGTTCGTGCTGGGCAAACCCGCTTTTGTACTGGACGATGGCAGGGGCAGAGGCGGGGGCCGGGGCCGGGGCTGGGGGCCACGCCCCAGCCCCGGCCTCGGCTCCACGCGCCCCCAACCCCTCCCCCCCCCCCGCCACGCATGGGAACCGAGGGGAGAAAGAAACAAGTCGGGCGCCAACACTCGGACGGCTGCGTGAGATTTTTTTTAAAGCGCGGATGACACGCCCCTCGGGGCTGAGCGCGGGGCCAACCGTACCCTAGAAGAGCAGAAACGCGTACTGTCTTTGAATCTTTGACTCTTCCAGTCACCAGCCTGACGAATTATTTGCGCCCGCTGCGCCGCCGGGGGCGCGGCGCCTAAGGTGGGTGAGCGGTCGCGGCCGCTGCGGCACCCTAGTGGGTGCCATCCTCTGTCGGTCGCCCGAAGCTGCGCCACGACCGCCCTCACTTCCTCTCCCCGTCCGTGCGTTCGGCGGGCGCCGCCGCGGCGACGGCGCTCACTCACCGCCGGGGAGCCTCCCCGGCGCTTGCGCCGTGCCGCGCACGGCGGGGGCTACGCGCCCCATCTCCCGCACTGTCTGCTCTTGCGCGGCCGCCCACGGGCGGCTGCGTTTGCATCTTCCCCCCGAGCTTCCTATTGGTTACTAGAGCACTACGGGCCGTGGGTGGCCTCGGGCAGGGGCAGCGCCTTGTCCAAGCCGTGAGCAGGCCATCCGTTCAAGGAAGCCCCAGTGGCCGGTCGAATCGGACCGGCTCGCGGGACTGTTTCAGAGTGGGCACCGGTCGCCGTCACAAGGTCGGCAGTCTGCTGGCTGTAGGCGACATCAGCCCCTGCCAGACGTCGAATGATATGAATTGTGAGTTATGTCCCTGAACATTTGACCCCCCCCACCCCCCCTAACCGGGGGGAGGATGCGCCAGTAAAGTGACTTTTATTCCTTGTGGACTAGACTGGCACCCCCGAAAGCTGCCAGTTGAACGGCTACGCCGTCCCCACAGGAGAGAATAGAGAGGTAAAGGTACAAAGGCCAAGCAGAGACGGCCGTGACGGACTACCCGCGCCTTGGAGACGAGGTGTCGCGGGGGGGGTCGAGGCCAACAGCGGCGTTGGCTGCCGTGGTGACCTGTTCCCGCCCGCCAGCTCGCCGACCAGTGGCGGTTGAGCACGCGCCCGGCGGGGGGCGCCGCGGTGAAGGCCCGTCGCGACCTGCTTGGGGAAGACACAATGGGCGCTTGATCCCCGGGATGCCGTGGCAGCAGCAGCTGCTCTTGGGCGGGCGGAGAGGGAGCGCGAGAAGAAACGGACGCGCGGCATGGTGCCGGCGCCGTGGAGGCGCCCCCGGCGGTGCGTGCGCGGTGCCACAGGAGCGGCGCCCGGCAAACGCACGGACGGGGGAGGGAGAGCGAGCGGTCGTGGCACGGCGACGGGGGACCGACGGAGGAAGGCGCCTGTCAGAGCGCCGCAGTGGCCGCGACTGCGCTCCAGCCCCGGGCGGCACGCCGCATCCCGCAGCGCGGCGGCCGCAAATAATCATACGGACCGGTTACCGGAATAATCAAAGACTGAAAAAAAAATCCCGTGCACGAGGCCTGTCGCCCCACCCCCCCCCCCACCCGAATCCCGTGCAGGTGGCCTGTCGGCCCCCCCGCATCCCGAATCCCGTGCAGGTGGCCTGTGGGCCCCCCTCAATCCCAACCCCGTGCAGGTGGCCTGTCGGCCCCCCCCCGAATCCCGTGTTTGTAGCCTGTCGGCCCCCTCCCCCCACCCCCACCCGAATCCCGTGCAGGTGGCCTGTCGGCCCCCCCCGCATCCCGAATCCCGTGCAGGTGGCCTGTGGGCCCCCCTCAATCCCAACCCCGTGCAGGTGGCCTGTCGGCCCCCCCCGAATCCCGTGTTTGTGGCCTGTCGGCCCCCCCCCCCCCCCCACCCGAATCCCGTGCAGGAGGCCTGTGGGCCCCATCAAGCAGCCACCCCTACTCCCGCCCTACTCCCGCCGCAGCCGTGCCCCCTCCGGACACAGCGGGCGCGTCACTTTCTCTGTCCTTACCACTTCTGGGTACTCCATCGAAGCGGAAATGAACTGGCGGTACCCGGGGCGGTTCCTGGTCTCGGTCCCTGTTCTGCACTTGATGCGGGAGCGTGGGTCAGGGTGCGCTTCGGGGGGAGTCGAGTGGTCTTCAGGTCCGATCCCACGAGATCGACGGTGTTTTCCACCTCACCGTCGCAATTGGATTGATTTATCGTTAGCTCTTCGTGCGAACCAGCCACGAAGGCTTCCCACGACCGGGCTGCAAAAACTGTCTTGTAAATGTGGTGTGGTGGCGCTGTGGACAGGCGACACGGGGAGTGGCTGGAATGTGGGTGGGACCGGGCGAGCCGTTTGCATGTCGCCCTTGGTGCTGAGGGATTTACGGGAAGACGCTCGAGCAGCCGACTGTCGGGCAGGCCTGGTGGCTGCTGTGGCCGTCGGTGGGTTGGTGGGCAGGACCCACAGGCGGCCGGGTTGAGCCGTCCTTAGGCTACTTCTGAGGGAGCCCGGCAGTCGGGACGGATCGGTGGGGGGGAAGGGGGGCTGAGACGACTCGGAGGAGGGCCCTCGCACGCACGACACTCACTGCTCGAGCATAGCGTGCCCTCCAGTCGCCTGTTGGTTCACCTCGTGCCTACGCCTCCACCGTGTGTCAGTAAAAGCTGACATCAGCGCTCCATACGCCATGCCCGGCGACCACGGGACACTGTCGGTCAGTCACTACTGGACAAATTGCTATTGGTCCGGAGGTGAAGGTGCAACAGCCGCTCTTGCTGCATCTTCAATGACCAGCCGGTCGAAGGCTCGACGAACCGGTACATCCCAGACTCCCCCCGCCAGCCGGCACCCCGTCTCCCGCCCCCGTCGTTCCCGTACCTGTGCCTTACCATCACCCGACCCACCCACTTTGCCCCCACCTGTCCGCTGTTGTGGTGTAGGTGTCGCCTTCCCCCGCCCACCCACCCTCACCCAATCGACATACTCGGCGTATGCCAGCGCGGTGGGATGGGAGCCACGCGCAACGGTGGACGTGTGGCTACCGACTCTACCCGTGGCCGTTCCGCCGGTGCGAATGTCGATAAAGGGTCACGGGCTGATCGTCGGGCGGGCAAGCCACATGCAACCGACAAGGGTAAGAGGTCGGAGCGTCGGGCGGGCGCGTCATCGCTTGTGGTGTCGGGTGGCTTGCACAAGGGCGAGGCACCGGGCGGCCCGGCTCGGCAGCGGGTCGCAGCTGGAGGCATCGCCAGGGACATTGGTAGGGGCAAGGGCAAGGGGGGGAAGATTGGAGTTGCCGCCGGTCCGTCGGCGGCGAGGTACATGGAGGCGTCTGGTGCCAGGCGTGGGACTTTTACTCGCACCGACGCGCCTGTCTCTGGTAGCGACAGCGACAGTCGCAGCTGCAGCGGCAGCGGCAGTGGCAGCGGCAGCGACAGTCGCAACGGCAGAGGCAGTGGCAGTGGCAGTCGCAGCGGCAGTCGCAGCGGCAGAGGTAGAGGCAGTGACAGTGACAGTGGCAGTGGCAGTGGCAGTGGCAGTGACAGTCGCAGCGGCAGTGGCAGTGCCAGTGGCAGCGGCAGCGACAGCGGCTCGTACGATTGGGACGGTGGTGGGCTACCCGGTGTCGACGGTACGACAGCCGGGGGCAGCGTCGGTCGGTCTAGGGTCGCCTCTGGTGTTGTCCCCGATGGGACGGGACACCCCCGCATGCTATCGACCTCAATGGCAACCTCTGGGGTGCAAGCACCGAGCGTCACCCGTATGTCGTGGAGCAGTGGCAATGCCGCTGTGTGTACCGTTGCAGTGCGTGCTGTGGAAACTCTTGGGGGATATGAGGCAGTAGTGGCTGTGCCCAATGCGACGGGCGTCCGGGGGGCGGGCCTGGGTCTCCCCGACTACAAGGAGTTGGACGTATTCGTCGTCGGTCGTCGTCCGCTTCGTTCCGCCCGGCTGCTCTTCTCCCTCGCCCGTGGAACGTGGATTGTGCTTCAGGGTTGGCTGACAGACTCTGTTGCCAGAGGAGGCTGGCGCCCATACAAGGACTATGTGTCCGCCTCGTTCCCGGGGGTGTTGAGGGCCCGCGCGGCTCGTGCGGTGGGCGTGACGCTGCTGAAGGGCCTGCGGGTGGGGCGCCTGGGGACCACCACGATGAACCGTTCCGATATGATCGCCCTCATCACCGTTGTCGGGGGAGTGTCAGTGGACGACGACACTGACAGTGCCGATGTGGTTGTCGTCGGCGGTGTGAAGGTCAAGCCTGGTAAGAAGCGGGGAAAAGTGGGAGGGGGGACTTCCGGGGAGGTTCGTAGTGGGCGCGGGGGGGGCGTCCGTGTCTGTGAGCAGTGGCTGCCAGACTGTATCGCGCAGTGGGAGTACCTGTCCTATGCGCCCTACCTGGTCCAGTGAATGGTAATCGGTTGTGTGCCTTTGGTGTCTGAATGGCTGTTAGGGAAATAGTATACCTTACGTCGTTGTATCACGGATCGAACGAAGTGCGACTGGGTGAGGAACGCGGTGCGGGGGGGGCGACGGCGAGGTTTTTTGCTTTCGCACGTACGGGATGGGGGTGCGTCAAGGGTGGGACGGGGGCAATAACATGATGACGCCCTTTGCCTCATCAAATCCCCATTCTGACAGTGTACATACAGACTCTATTTTTGAAACACGCACACTGAGGCTGTGTGCCGTACTGCCACGATCGGCATTCGTGGCAGTCTCCGCTCAGTCTCCATATGTGAGTGAAAGGGGGTGTCCAAGAAGGATGAGTCCAGATTGAATCATAGGATTCTTCGCCGACTGCCGTCGGATTTGAACGCCTTGAACGTCGTCGGCGCTGATTGAGAGTCCCTGGTAGTGTGGATTGTGACAATCCGATGGTGTCAAACAAGGCTTCATTTACCGTGCATGTAAGAGCGTGTGTGGTGGTCGACGCGGGAGCCTCTGGTGAGGTGGACGGACACCATTTGACACGCTGTCTCGTTGTCATTGGGCCAATCACTCACCGAACAATCTCCCAGCTGAGAAAGGAGAATGTCCTGTGATCCCAAAGGTAGGACCTCGACCGGAAGGGCCCACCAGCCGGGTCTTCGCCTGCATGGCCTTTGGGTCACTTTTGACTGGGTGGTCGCGTGCATACGCTTTGGGTCACCACCGCCGCCACCCAAGTCAGTGCGGCCGGTCGTCCAAGTGGGCTCGGGTCGTCGTGCGAAACGCACGTGTCGGGTCACAGTCCCCGTCTCCGTTTAGCACCCTGACACGCCCGCCCCGCTCCATCGACGCCCACACCCAGCGCTTCACGGAGCTGCATGAGCTAGTATGAAGACGTCTGGGATAGGGGAGAGGGGGTGGTGGGGGGTAGCGTGGGGGGTTGTGCGAGGTGAGGCTGGTGCGCCTCTGCACGCCGGGTGCTCGTCTTTCTTCTCGTCTTCTTTGTGGTGGTAGTGCGGGTAGCGTGGGGGGTTGTGCGGGTGAGGCTGGTGCTCGTCTTCCTTCTCGTCTTCTTTGTGGTGGTAGTGTGGGTGGCGTGGGGGGTTGTGCGGGGTGAGGCTGGTGCGCCTCTGCACGCCGGGTGCTCGTCTTCCTTCTCGTCTTCTTTGTGGTGGTAGTGCGGGTTGGGTGGGGAGGGGGTGGGGAGGTATAGGTGGGGTTTGGCTGTCTCTTGGTGCACGTCCCAGGGCTGTTGCGACACCCGGTGCCCCTCATCTGTCCCCCCCCCCCCCACCCCCGGGGTCTCTCTGTGGGACCATTCTGTCTTCGCCCGCGTTGGCTCAACTCGTCGGAACAACTGCGGTTGAGAAGGTCCTTGGAGTCTGGAAGGTTCCCTTGTCTTCTTTGGCGACCGTCCGTACTCCAAGCGACCGCGTGTGTCCGAGCGTGTCCTGGCCCACAATGCCGCATACGACGCTGCGGCGGGGTGGTGTGGGGATCCGACGAGCGCCCGAGAACTCTGTCACACAGTCTGCGTCTGCCTCACAGGGTGTCTTCCCTGGCCCACTGTACGGACCACGCGGGCCCTCCGGTGACCAACCTGCCTTCTTCCCCGGCTTGACTTTGCATGGGTTGCCACCTGGCCACGCGTCGAACACCATTCCCCTGGGTTTTCCTGCCTTCCCCCCTGGTCACGGGATGTACGCCCCCACCCCTGGCCATGGCAACGGGACGCACGCCTTTCCTCCGGGGCCGCCTGCCTTCCCCCCTGGTCACGGGCCGCGTACCTTCCCCCCGGGACTGCTTTCCTTCCCCCCTGGTCACGGGATGTACGCCCCCCCCCTGGCCATGGCAACGGGAGGCACGCCTTTCCTCCGGGGCCGCCTGCTTTCCCCCCTGGTCACGGGATGTACGCCCCCCCCCCTGGCCATGGCAACGGGACGCACGCCTTTCCTCCGGGGCCGCCTGCCTTCCCCCCTGGTCACGGGATGTACGCCCCCCCCCCTGGCCATGGCAACGGGAGGCACGCCTTTCGTCCGGGGCCACCTGCCTTCCCCCCTGGTCACGGCATGTACGCCCCCCCCCCTGGCCATGGCAACGGGACGCACGCCTTTCCTCCGGGGCCGCCTGCCTTCCCCCCTGGTCACGGGCCACGTACCTTCCCCCCGGGACTGCTTGCCTTCCCCCCCGGTTTGCCTGGTTTGCCCCCTGGCCACGGGTCGCACGCCATCCCCTCTCGTCCGCGCGGCTATGTTGTAGCGGCACCCCCGCAACCACCCCCTCGCACAGTCAATGGTCCATGTGACTTTCTTCCCGGTGGAAGGGGCCTGTAACCCGGCCCGAGTGCGTGTGTACGCCATGGGTCTCCTGGAAGCCGGACGGATGTGCGAGGCTTGGCCGTGCGAGGCGTGGTGCCCCCTGAGGACGGGGAGACACTGGGTGGTGACGCGTCTACCCCCCCTGCGCCTGCGGCACCGGTGCACGTACCCGGCGGGAGCTCTGCGAGTGGCGAAGTGCCTACCGGCGGTGGCTCCTCGGGTGGTGACGCGTCTACCCCCCCTGCGCCTGCGGCACCGGTGCACGTGCCCGGTGATGGCGGCGTGTCTACCCCCCCTGCGCCTGCGCCTGCTCCAGCGTCACCAGTGATCGTACACGGCGATGACTCGTCGAGTGACGACGTGGTTCCCGTCAAGCGTGCGCGCCGGCACCCGCGCCAGCCGGGCGGTGCTGCCCCCCCTGCGCCAGCGGCGCCGGTGCCCGTGCCCAGCGATGACTCCACGAGTGACGACGTCGTTCCCGTGAGGCGATTTCGCCGGCGCCTGCGCCAGTCGGGCGGTGCTGCCCCCCCTGCGCCAGCGACGCCAGCCATAATGTCCGAGGAGGATTCCCCGAGTGGTGGAGACCCCACCCCGGCGCCGGCGCCAGCGTCGCCGGTGTTCGCGTCCGTTGGTTCATCAGACAACGAGGTGGCTCCCGTCAATGTGCCGGGCAAGCGAGCGCGCCGGTCGGGCGTGTCTGCCCGCGCCCGCGTGGCGGTGGGTTGTGCCGCAGAGACCCCCTACACGGCGCGCCGGGTGGATGGTACGGCGGACAATATTGTTCGTGAGCACGGTGCCGCTGGAGCAGAGGAAGGGGCCGTCATAGAAGGCGACAATGAGTCAATGGACGAGGAAGAGCGGCTACAGCGCTACGGCGTGGACTGGAGCGTCGTTGACAGTGGCAGCGACGACGGAAGCGGGATGGACACCGCCGGGGACGCTGGCGTTTCTCAAATCCCAGCCGTGGCAGTGCGTAGACAGAAGCGTGGACAGAAGCCAAGGGGACACAGGTACGGTGAAGCAGAGAGTGCCGGGCGGTTCAGTTCGAACCATACTGAGTTCGGGACGATGCGCATTCCTGTTCGAACCCGCACGAAGGTCATCAGGGAGTGGGGGGCATCCACGACGATTCCTTCTGTGGCCGCCCCGTGGGTATCGCTTGACGGTAGGGCGGACCGTTCAGGTCGTCGTGCTTTCCCACCAGGAGCGACCCGGTCCGAGAAGCGGAAGTGGCGCAAGACGATGCGGTTGCTGAAGAAGGCAATGCCATCAATTATGGAAGAGGCCGCGCGTGCGGCGGCAGACGGGGCGCTACACTCTCAGACGCTGGCCACCGATGAGGCAGCCAGGCGGGCTCGGTCAGAGGCGGGTGGTGCCAAGCTTGTGTACGTCTACGTCTATGTCAAGCGTGAAAGCAAGACATGCCGGGGTATGGTTTACGTCGGCAAACGATGTGCCGAGGACTACGCTACTGCGTCACCAACGGCTGAGCGCGGCTTCGATATCAGGGACGATAAGCACCGGCACGTAAGTGATATCGGTGGCCGACTGCCGACCAAGTTTGACACGCACTACCGGAAGCACCCCCCAATGAGCTTTTGGCGGACGCTCGTCTACTCTGACGTGGGACCACCTGGAGATCTTCCCACTCGTATGGCGGTGGCGGCTGTGGAGCGTGCCGTTTGGAAGGTGTTGGATGACGCGGGTACGACCGGGCTGAACAGTGCACTGCCATCCATCTCGGTCCTTCCGCTTACGCCTCTTGTGCGGGAAGACTCGGACCAGTGGAGAGCCGTCCGCACTGAGCTGATGGTGTACAAGGAGGAAAGGGGGGACTTGCGCGTCCACGATGGCTGCTCGTTGGGTGCCCGCATGCGGCAAGTGCGGCTTGAGCGCGGCCTTGGAGACGTGGCGGAGGAGCAGTGGCTTACAGACCAAGGGATTGACTGGGAGCCGGACCAAGAGAGTCGAGCAGAGCGGAATCTGTGCGCACGGCAATGGCCTCTGGTCAGGGACATGATCGCCTGGATGGAGACCAACGACGGCGAATGGCTGCGAGCCTTCCGTGTGGCCCAGCTCCGGGCCAAGGGCTTCAGTGCCGCGACAAGGGCGACAAGGATCGCGGGGAACGCATTGCGTTCAAGGTGGACGACCATGAAGAGGGTTTACGGGGGGGTGTCCCTCGACCACGTGTAGCACAATAGGGATCCGTCGCACGTCCACTCTCAGGGAACACTCACCAAAGGGGATCGGCACCAACGTCACCGGGAGGCCAAGGTTGCTGCCCTTGGAGCGCAAGCCACGGCACCAAGATGGGAGCCCAAACGGGAGGGGTTTGTTGTTCTACCGTGGCCGGCGGTGGATTCGCCGCCGGCCCCCACGTTATAAACCCTCGGAGACACTACTAACTACCCTCCACCCCAAGATGCAAGTCCCTCTGGTCATACGTGACTTATAGATACCGTGACCAGTACGAACTATCAAATCGGAAGTTAAGGGTTAGAAGTAGCCCCCCTAATATTAGGGTTACAATACGGCCAACCATATTGCTACATATCCCCCCCTTAGATTCGGCCCGTCCTCGGGTCGAGTTGCATTCGGGTTACCGAATGTAAGTGGGTCGCGTGACCGTTTACCAGTCGGGTGGGGCTTTGCGCCCGGTCGCGACAGACACCCCTTTTCGAGGTTGTCTGAGGGGGGTGCCCCCCTTTGTGTGGTACACACACGATCCGTTTTCCGGACCGTTAAATTCCCGATGCGGGTTCTGTTCACGACCCCCCTTTCCGAGGGGTGGTGCAAGCGGATCCGCCACCAGGTGTCTGGTGGTAGGGGAGCCCCTCTCGTGTTACCGAGTGAATGGGGGCGGCCGCTCCCGCTTTTCGCGGGGGCGGCTTCGGGGTGAACCCCTCTTGGTTGCCCCGTACGGGGGTGTGGCCCCGGCCCGCCCAGGTGCCTGGGTGGAGCCCGTTCGTAGCCTCGTGGGGCGCGGGTTGACCCGCGCGCCTGTGGCGCTTCTCGTGGCCGTTTGTGGTCATAAGCGCGGGTGTCCGCGCTTCCCTGGCTCGTCCCGGTTATCCCACCGTACCGGGTCGTAGCCGTCGACGGCTTGTGGGCGCGGGGGACTCCGCACCCGTTATCATGTCCTATCCCCAGGTGCTTGAAGAGGAGGAAGACCTCCTGATCGGGGAGGAGATGGAGGACGACGCGCCTGTCGGTCCTGACGCCGCGCGTTACGGGGTGAGCTCGTCTGAAGACGACGAGCCTGCGGCGTCCGTCTGTCTGTCGGCCGGAGGACTGTCGTCCGTGTGCAGCGGCACGACAGTGCCGTCGGCCGGAGGTCAACCCGGCGGTCAACCGCGCGTGGCGGCTTCTACCCCCTCTCTGCCGGCTGCCCGGATGGAGCCTGGTGCCGGGGCCGGCTCACCGCAGCTACCCCAAGATGGCCCGCCCTGCGGCGGAGGTGGCGATTCCCGTCCGAGTCCGGCTGGGCAAGGTGGTCCGGGTGTCCGGGCGGTGACTCCTCAAGGCGGTCCCGACATTGACGCGGGTGGTGGTGGCGGTGCGACACCCGGTGCGGCGAGTCAAGACGGTGCGGGTGTCCGCACGGCCGGTGCTTCGGCTCCGGAGGCTGTCCAAGTGCCTTCCTCTTCCGAGGCGGGAGCTACGTCGACGGGTGGTGCCGGCGCCGGTACCCTACCCGCGGTGCCGCGGGCGTCGAGCGGTCAAGACGCTCCTTCCCCCATGGCGGTTGACACCGGGAGCTACTCCGGGCGGGCGCCCGCCCTTCTTCTTCCTCCTCGGCCTCGTCCACCTCCGGCGTCGGCCCCTCTGCCAGTGGGGCATCCCCCGGCGCCCCCGATTCTTCCTGGTCCTGCCCGGGTTGCCCCGTTGGGTGGCGGCGTCGCCGTGGCGGCGGGTCAACCCGCCATGTCGATGTCCGACCTGGTGGCTCGGGTTCGAGGCCTCACTGTGCAAGAGTCAATGGAGTCCGGTGGGCGGATGCGGGTGGACTTCCACCTGCCCCATCCCCGTGGAGAGCCCTCCCGGTGCGTCAAGGTGGACCCGAATTGGGAGCGGGAGTTGATGCGGCTGGTCAACCAGCCGAACGCGGTGCGAATGGAACACCATTGGATCCTGAGTCAGCCGGACGACCGGCATGCGCAGCTCTGGCGTACTCGGGTGGGACGGGGTGAGGTCTACCTCGACCCCAACTTCGGGGTATGCGACCTGATTGCTCCCGCGTTGCCGCGGGAGATTGACTACCCGGCTAGTGCTCGGGGGATTGCGGCGGCGGCGGAGCCGGTTGCGTTTGGGGAGACGGTGGGCAGTACCGGTCGGTATCCCGACTTTGATGACTACCCGGGGGTATCCCCGTATCTGTCGTTGACGGCTCCCTACCCGCCTATGGCGGGGTTGAAGTCGGCGTCGAGCTGGCGACGTAACCATGGTGTCATGGCGGATGCGTTTCGCACGGATATAACGTGTGCGTTGCAGACCGGCAACGGTCGTGCGCCGGTATACACTCCCGTGCGCCCGCCGCTATGGCAGGAGGGGTGGGAACCCGCCCCTGCTTTCCGGTTTGACACCGGCTCCTGTCTCCGATACTTCGGGAGTGTGTTGGCCTCCCGGCCGGTCCACCCGTTGCAGGGTACCTTCACCCTTGAGGTTACCCTCGGGCAGGCGTCCTCCTTCTTGCTGTCCGTCCGCCGGCAGGGGCGCCTGTTTTATCTTCCGACGGGTGTCCGTCGGCACATCGCGCAGTTGGGCGTGGACCTGATAGCTGCCAAGACCGGGTTGGCCCGGGAGTTCGAGGCCCTGCTGGCTGTTCACGATGCCGTGAACTGGGTTGGGGTGTTGGCCCTTCCCCCGTACCGGGACCCGCAGGCTGGGGCTACCCCCTTGCCTCGTCACTCGTTGCGTATCCGGCGTACTCAGCCGGGTGAGCCTAGTTGCCATGGGTGGGCGTCCACCGAGGCCGTTCCTGACCTGGGTATTCCCATGGTTATCCATGACCCTCTTCAGGTCCTTGCCCCGTGGTTCGGTAACCCGATACCGGCGGCGGTTGGCCGTCGTCCCCGAGAGTGGGGCTCTGCGGGTGGGGAGCGTGAGGTGTCCCGTCGTCGGGCGGAGCCCCGCCGGGGTTACGGTGGAGCCCCTTCGGTAGGGTCCTACCGAGCCTCGTATCAGGTGCCACCGGCTCCGATGGTAGCCGTGTCGGCTCCTCTGGCTCCTCTGGCTCCTCTGGCTGCGCCAGTGTCCGCTCTCGCCCCTGTCATACAAGACGGGGGTCCCTGTCTCTGGTATGAGGGCGTTGACGCCCTTGTTGCCCGCGCCATGCGGGAGGGTCTCTCTGTTAGCTGGGGGGATATCCCCCCAGGTGCTGCGCTAGTTGGGTCAGCGCGTTGCTTCGGTGGCGTGCTGGACCGCCTCCAGAAAGCTCTGAAGGACGTGGAGGCTGGCCGCAACACCCTCGTCCAGCTATGCACCGAGGTAACTCGGGTAATTAACCGTCGTGAGATTGCCGACCGGTGGAGCACGGAGGTATACGCACTTACGCGTGAGTGGCCTCCCTCGGGCAGTGGGTCTACCCACTGAGGAGCGCTATTGTTAGTGCGGGAGAGGGCCCCGGTGACCCTTATGGTGGCCGGGTAGTAGTGAGTATAAACTCATCCCCTTTGGGGGCATTGCTTGCCTCTGTTTGCTGCCCTGGGGAGTACCCCTTCTGGCTCAGTGGTGCCTTGCCTCCCGTCCAACTTCTTCCGGTTGGTTCATGCTTGGGGAGGTTATCCTCCCTCACTTTGTGTCTTGGCTTTGGGAGGTCATCCTCCCGTGTAAGCCCCCTAGTTACTTCGATATTATCGAGGTTAGCCTTGACCTTTAAGTTAATTTATTAAGGTTCAGGTTTTACTTAGTTACCTGAGCTTGGCTCTACTTAGTTACCTAAGCTTAGTTCGACTTAGAAACCTAAGTCTGATTTGACTTAGAAACCTAAGTCTGCCGTAACCATGTCACACCCTACTTAGTAGGTATAAGCCTCACCCCCCAACAGCCGAAGTCGGTGTCGGTTGGGTTGTTACAGTAGGCGTCGTCGCCTCATGTAAGGCATGAGTAGTTGGCGGGGTATATTCGCCGCCTGTTCCCAGGTGGGTGAGTCGTATCCGACCCACATATCCTTGACGTACCAGGGTCCTGGTAGGTCCGGGTCGGTGTGTCCGACCACTCTCTCTACATGGTATGGGATCCCATCCGGTCCACCGGGTCATCTGACCGGTGGGTTGTAAGAGCTTCATGTAGCAACCCAGCCGGTACCGGCTGAGGCTGTTCCGGCTTCGGAGCAGGTGTGACATCATTCACACTGATGCGTTGGATCTCCGTATCGGAGTGTAAGATAACAGAGTGGTCATCTCTGTGGAGAATCTGGTACGGTCCCTTGACCGGTTGCATGAGCTTATTGCCCCGGAACTTCTGGTGTCTGATGTAGACCCAGTCACCTGTTATCAGGGTAGCGTTGCGCACCCGTAGTCGGGCGTCGAAGTTCTTCTTATATCGAAGTTGTGTTCTGTCAAGGGCACCCTTGAGCTTAGGAATCATCCACGATAGCTTGGCCAACCAAGCTAGGTGGATACGTTCGGCCGGTCGGCCCTTCGGTGTATCATACCGAGTGCACCTGCCTGGTGGCAGCGTCAGGTTACCGACGCCTAGTGGCATGACCCACTCCAGCGGAGCGATGTTTGTGCTCCGATGTGGCCTGGCATTGTATGCCAGGGTGAGTACGGACAGAAGCCTGTCCCAAGTGTTCGTGTGCTCGGCCACGTAGCACTGTAGCATCTTGACGATGGTGCGGTTGAACCGCTCCACCTGCCCGTTGGTTTGCGGGTGGTAGTCGGATGCCCGACGTGGTTCGATACCGAACATGCCCAGGACCTTAGTACAGAATGCTGACGTAAGGTTTGCTCCGTTGTCGGAGAGGAGTTGCTTCATAACTCCGTATGCACTGATCCAGTGGTCAACCACTGCGTTCATAATCGTGGATGCCGTATCATTCGGGATGGCTGCCGCTCGTGACAGCTTGGTGAATCGGTCAGACATGACCATGATGTACCTGTTACCTTCTTCCGTTACCGGAAGTGGCCCGAGTATGTCGATAGCGACTTGCTCGTTGGGCCCATCGGGTGGGAATAGCTTCATGGCAGACGCCTGCCTATGTAGACTCATGCGGTTACGTGCACAGGGGTGGCACCCCCTTACGTGGTCGACCACGTCGACGGCCATTGCTGGCCAGTAGAAGAACCTTCGCATTGCTGCGAACATACGTGAACCCCCCGGGTGTCCGGCTGTAGGGTTCTCGTGTTCTCGTTCCATGACGGCTTGCCGTAAGGACACGGGAACCACGACTTGATGTCGTCCATCGGCGGGTGCCCGCCGGTATATGAGTCCGTCTTCGTTCTCGGAGAAGATGCCGGCCGTACCGGCCAGGAGGTTAGCACGATGACGTCTACAGTCATCGTCATTGGCCTGTGCCTCGCGGAAGTCCGCGAGGGTTAGTGGGCATGCTCGGTGTGCCATGGTATGGTCAACCATACCTTGGGTAGCGTTACCCACCATGCAGACCGGTACCACCGGGATGTCCTCGTCCACCGGGCGGGTATCCCCGCTCGGGGTGTCGAGTCGAGACAATGCGTCTCCGAGATGGTGGGTTGACCCAGCCTTATACACGGTACGGTAGTCGTGCTCGGCCATTTTTAGCCTCCATCGGGCTAGCCTCCCATGGCTATCGGAATCCTTGTCACCAAGGTTGAGGAGCCATCTTAGGGGTTCGTGGTCGGACCTCACGATGAACCTGGAGCCCTCCAGGTATGGACGGAGCAGTTGCACTGCCCATATAACTCCGAGGCATTCACGCTCGGTGGCACTATAGTTACGCTCAGCCGGGTTGAGTGTCCGGCTGAAGTATCCTACCGGACGTAGGTCCGGGATAACGTTATCGGTACCGATCAACGTCTCCCCCTGTAGCAGGGTGCATCCCACTTGGGTGTCGCACGCATCGACATCGATGACGAAGGTACCCCGTCGGTGCGGTAACGCAAGGACGGGTGGGGATAGTAGGGCTCGCTTCAGCGACTCGAATGCCTCCTCTTCGCTAGGCGAAGGGGGTTGGAGTACCTTGGGCAGGGTACTGCTCGTAAGAACCGTTAACGGTTTAGCTATCCGAGCGAAGTCCTTGACGAACCGTCGGTATACATTGCACATTCCCAGGAAGCCCTTGAGCTGCGTCTGGGTGTTAGGGAACCGGGCATCCCGGAGTGCCCGGGTATTGGCTTCGAGTACCCCTAGTTTACCAGGGGTTATCTGGTGGCCCAGATATTCGACCGTCTGTTGGAAGAAGGCGCACTTCTTCAGACGCAGGGTTACCCCGGCGTTCCTCAAGAGGGTGAGTACCTCGTCAACGTGTTGCACACGGTCATCCATGTTACGCGAGAAGACGATGACGTCATCGAGGTACACTAGGCAGTTACGCCACTTCACCCCCGACAGTATAATGTCAATAGCCCGCTGGAATGTAGCGGGGGCGTTGGACAATCCGAAGGGCATCCTTAGGAACTCGTACACTCCACTGTGACAGACGAACGCCGTTTTGGGGATATCCTCGTCCGCCACCGGGATCTGCCAGTGTCCGGCATTGCAGTCGATGGTGATAAACACCGTAGCTTCCCCCAGGGAGTCGATGCATTCATCCATCCTTGGTAAAGGGTAGGAGTCCTTCTTGGTAACCAAGTTGAGGCGTCGATAATCGATGCAAAACCGAGGGGTTTGATCCTTCTTCGGTACAATAACGACTGGGGCACCCCACTCCGACATCGAAGGTCGGATCACCTTAGCTTCACTCATCCTCTTCACTTCTCCATCAACGATCTCTCGTTGCATAGGTCCCGCTCGGTGCGGTTGTGACCGGGCGGGGCTTGCGCCTGGTACCAGGTCAATACGATGTTGGGTTGCCCCAATGGTACCCAAGGCCCCGCCTGTCCACATGACGTCATGCTTTCTTAGCATCCGTCGTACCCCTTCGGCTACCGAAGGGGGAAGGTGGTCGAGGTCAGCCTCGGCCAGTGCCTTCAATGTTTCTTGGTCCTTCGGCGGAATATCCGCCGGTAATGATGGTCGACTAGGCTTCCCGTCATCGGGTTGCTGTCGCTCGGTGGTCTCGGCGACCGCCAGCACCTCAAGTGGTTCCACTTGACCTTCCTTGTCAGGGGTAAGGATATCTCCTTCGCAGAGCTCGGCAATCCCGAGGATAGTTCCCTTCGGGAGGGTGACTGCCTTACGGCGATAGTTCGCCATCACTAGGAGGGACGACCCTCCTGATGGGAGGTCTATGAGACCGTTGGCCATGGTCAACCCATGGCGCTTGTACGTCCGCAAGTTGGACTTGACTCTGCAGATGCCTGCGAGGTCACAGTTAACCGGGAGGACTGTCTCCGACAACGGCTCAAAGCGAGTTCGCTTGGCCAACCGAAGTGTCTTCGGCTCGACACATGCGTACACCTCAGCCACGTTAACGTGGCTCCCTTGTGGCGTCAGGTCCCTGACGATAGCCGTGTGTCCTCGCTTCGTCCCGTCGGCTTCTTGAAGCTCGACGGTCCTCCGGCCTGGCCGGATTGCATCAACCTGAACGTTGATGAAGGTGCACCCCAGTATGCAGGGCACCGATAGGGTCTCACACACCAGGAAGTCGACTTCCGTGGTGAGTTCCCCGATGGTAACCCGCAGCGACATCGCTGCGGTCGTACGAATGAGGCGACCATTCGCGTCCTTGATGGTGGGTCCCCGAGTCACTCTGACTCGCGGAAGCCACTTGTCCGGGAGGGTATCCTTCCGGATAAGGTTGGGTCCAGCCCCTGCATCCAGTACAGGGTAGTACGATCGTGTCGACTGGGGGTCAACCCCCAGTGTGGCTGATACCTTGAAGTTCTCCAAGGTAAACAGCACGTGGCCTACACCGATATCCGGTGTAGCTCGGGCATCCTGAACAGGGCCCTTGTCTGGTTCCATGTGACGGGGCTTCCCGTCCTCTCCTCCCAACCTTGGTGGTTGGTCATCAATCCCCTGACGCCGTGTCGTCGGGGCCGGAAGGTGTACCCGGGGGTTGATGCGGTGTCGGCTCAACCGCGCTCTCCGTGGGGCTTTCCCCGCGGTACTCCGGGGTGGCTTGCCTGGGTTACCCCAGCGCCCCCCGGTCATCCTTCCTCTTACTCGTTTCCCGCCCTTGGTAGGGTGCTGTCCGCCGGGCCATCCGGCTGAGGAGGTGCCTCCTCGACGGACAGTACTCCACCTGGAGCTGGCTGCCTACCCTGTGCGGGTCCGGGTGCTCTGGCGGGATACCCCCCTGTGGATGCCTTGCGTTGCGCCGCTGCCCTCCGAGACTCCTCGGGGATAAGTGGGCAGGAAGACACCCAGTGCTGGGGATCCCCGCACAACATACATCCGGACGTGCCGGTCCCCCCTTGAGTTCGCATCGGGGTAGCCCCGTAGCTGCGGTTGCCTCCCTCGGGCGCCCGAGTGCCTGCTCCCTGGTAGGCCTTGGGTCCTTGGGTCAACCGGAACATGGACTCCCCCAACCGGTTGGGTCGGCCCGCAATCTGCGGAGGTGCCTCCGTGCGCACCGCCCATGTTGGCAAGGGTTGGTGAGGGTTACCCGTCACCGGGGAGTACCCCGTAGTCCGCACATACGGGACGCGCCGTCCCGTTCCTTCGTTGACCTGGAACTTGGTTCCAGCCGGGGCGATGTACGCTACCGTACCATGTTCATCAATCACCGGCGTCGCCGGTAGCAACAGGTGGCCCTGTTGGTCGACTAGAGGTTCATCCTCACCAATAGGGGTATGTTCGGTCGCCACCAGTACTGGTGCGGCCTTACGTTCCACCTTCTCTTGCCTCGGTACCGGGGTAAGACTGGGTTTGCCTCCCTCACCCTTGGGCTTCGGGGCCAAGGTACATTCCGGGTGTAGCACCCGGTAGGCGTCCCCTAGGGACTTGCACATGTGCATCAGTCGACTGAAGTTCGTCCGAGCCGTATTGGCGCCCCGTGCGGATATCCGCACGTAGTTGGGTACTCCTGCGAACAGGATGGCCCGTAGTTCCCTTCACCGAGGAGCTTCCCCAGCTCGTAATCGAGTTCTTGGATCCGGCGTCCAAACATCTCCTCATCCTCCCAGCTCTGGGCGGTGGCAGTGCGCAGGGCCCGGTAGTGGTCCTCGCACTTGTCCTCACTGAGGTAACTGCTCAGCAGCTCCTTGAGGATCCCACGGTAATCCATGGGGGTGGCCGCGACCCTCATTCCCGGCATCGGGGATGCCTGGCGAAGGATGCCTCGCACCCGTTCATCAACAAAGAACGGGAGGATCTCCAGGGCCAGCCCCTCGTTAGCGAGGGCCTTGTCCGCGGCTGCCTTGAAGCTAGTCAAGAAGCCGATGACTGCCAACGGGCGTCCGTTCGGCCCTCCGAACGTAGGAACTCCCTTCATAAGGGTCTGCATAGAGCGGATCGCCCGATGCGACGTATTACGCATCGATTCCGATACGGTGGTAGAGCGGTCCTCCAAACGATAACGTTCGGGAGTCAATACCGACCGGAAGACCTCGTTGACGATCTCCGTGTCGGCGTCCTGGATATCCAGTCGCTTAGCCAGTTGATGAGCAAACTCATCGGACTCCATCCGCTTCAGTAGGCTCGCAGTTACCTGCGCGGTCATAGCTTCCACCACTGAAGATGGTACTTCAGGCGTCGGCACCTCGGGAACCCAAGTTGCCTGGCCTCCTTCGTCGTGGGGGTACTGTGAGAGGGTACCCCCTCCGCCAATAACCGACTCTCCACCGGCGTAAGTATCCGCCGGGTCGTGTCCGCGGAGTCCGCTTCGGGTGCTCCGAGCGTATCGCTCCGTGTGGCTCCGTTCCAACTCTGCCGACGAGTCGGATCCATACCCCATTGCGTCCGGGGGTTGTCCAGGAGTAGCAACACCGGGGTTGACCCTGGTGGACTCCGAAAGTAGTCCGGCCGGTTCGAACCGTACCGGTGTGGGAGGAACACGTCGGGGTCCCGTCGTGTGGTGTGTTGACATCAACACTGCCATTGCGTCCTCCGTCCGATCTTGACGGGCGTCGAGTCCGGAAAACCGGGCCTCGATGCGGGCCAATGATGCCATCAGGGAATCCCCTGGTGAAGGAGGCGGCGGAGTGAGGTCGGTCGACGACAGTTGAGGCGGGCCCCCGCCTCCTGCTGTCCGAGCCGTGCCAAACGTCGATCCGGCACCGGAAAGCATTGGCGTCTCAATGTTGTCGATCGGGATCCCGATCTCGGTTCCCGTAGTCACCTCCGGGGTCGGCGTCGACGCCGATCCGTCATCTTCAACGTTCCCCGTCTCTTGGGTAGACATAGTCACAATCAGTCAACCGACGTAACAATCACCACGAATAAGAGAGCGAGGGGGTAGATTGGGGAGAGTAACAGTAGATCACAGTCAAAGGTAAAAACTCAACACAATCGATCAGGTCGCAACACCACGAGTACGAGAAAAGGACCGGATCCCTATCCGTGTGCCAGGGCCGAAGACGGCGTCACCACAAGGGTGACGGAAACCCTTCCCCTGCTGCTCCACCAATGTAGCACAATAGGGATCCGTCGCACGTCCACTCTCAGGGAACACTCACCAAAGGGGATCGGCACCAACGTCACCGGGAGGCCAAGGTTGCTGTCCTTGGAGCGCAAGCCACGGGACCAAGATGGGAGCCCAAATGGGAGGGGTTTGTTGTTCTACCGTGGCCGGCGGTGGATTCGCCGCCGGCCCCCACGTTATAAACCCTCGGAGACACTACTAACTACCCTCCACCCCAAGATGCAAGTCCCTCTGGTCATACGTAACTTATAGATACCGTGACCAGTACGAACTATCAAATTGGAAGTCAAGGGTTAGAAGTAGCCCCCCTAATATTAGGGTTACAATACGGCCAACCATATTGCTACACCACGCAAAGCGCATCGAGGCCGCCGCTGTGCGTGGCGGGAGGAGGGGGATGACGCCCCTGACAATGCGCTGAAGGACCTGCCGTGGCGGTGACGGGCGTGCCCGTATCAGCGGAGCAGATGGGAAGGGCGGTGAGGTCATATGTGGCGGTGCTGTTGGAGATTCGCGGGAGGGACTTACGGGCGCGGGTAGTGCCCGGTGGGTGACTTGGGCGGAGGACGTATCCGGCCTGCCTGGTGCAGGGAGCGGGGAGGGCGGATCCTGGGCGGCCCGCGGGAGCACCGGGAGGCGGGGGATGCGAGCGGCGACCCCGTGGCAGCAGGCGAGGAGGCGATCCCGGTGGCCGAAGGGCAGGGTCGAGTGGCGACCCGCGGAGAGCCGCACGATGGAGGGCGGGCGGCGGGTGAGCGGCCGAGCGGGGGCCGCTGCACCGCACGGCGCAAGCAGCGGGGGGCGGGCATTAAGGGGAAGTGGGGGGGGGGGGGGGGGGGGACGCGGCTGCGTGACAAGTGGGGGAGGGCGTGAAGGACTGCGTGGCCCTTAAAACGGGGGGAACGCGCGGGAGGGGCAGGCGACGAGAAAGTGGGCATCTTTTGCTCTCGCTGCTGCGTCTGGCTACGTGGGCGAGAGGGACAAGGTGGGGAGCGCCAACTCCCCTTGTGGTGCGCCAACAGGTGCGACGCGTCCCTCGCGGGGCGACCGCGCCGGCGCTCCACGCCATGTGGTTCAGGGGGTCCACCCGGCCCGGCGGGCGACGGATGGGCGCCTGCTAATGTATCTGTCGCTGACCATGCCCGGCCGGGTACACACGGCGCTGGTGGCCGCGTCGAGGACGACGCTGCGACAGAACGGTGTTTACACGTACGCCAATGCCACCGCGTGGGAGGAAGGACGTCGAGGGTCCGCCCGCCGCGGCGACCTCCGCCGCACCTTCCACACCATGCCGCTCGGCGGCAGAATGTGGATGTGTACGATCAATACAATGCTCGCGGGCGGGCGGCCGCGGCGGCCGCGGCGGCAGCGGCACGGCCAGGCGGGGTGGTGGGCGCTCCACCCCGCCCGTCTGCCGCGCAATGACGCGAGGTCGGATGAGATAGGGGGGTGCGGGGAGGACAAGCCGAGCGCCGCTCGCCCACCCACGCGGGGGAGCGTGCCCCCCGAGCAGCCCCCTGCCGCCCGCCAGTCTGCGTGGCCCGCCCTCGGGCCAACAGCCCGCGCGGCACTCCCACAGTCGGGCACGTTGCGGCGGCGGCAGCAGCGGTCACCGCCACTGCCGCGGCCGCGGCCCGGCGGGGCGGCCGGCCGATGGGGAGGGGTGGCGGTGGCAGCCGCGGTGGGGTGCCAGTGAGGTAGCCAAGGTTGGCGAACGGTATTGGCGGACGTTTGTGGAGGTCTTCTTCGTCAAGGCCATGGCAGGGGCTGGGGGGTGCTGGTGCGGGTGTGGCCCGGGGACTGGACTATCTGGTTTACTGCGGGGGGAGAGGGCAAGGCGGAGGTGGTGTGGTGCGGGAAGGAGAGGCCGCCTTACATGGAGGTCGCCAGGCGGCTGCGAGAGCGACTCGTGCATGAGCAGCTGA